>WAAE01017170.1:78679-104774 GCA_013400495.1 Nicator chloris
ACATTCTATGATTCAATGATTCTATGATTCTATGATTCTGTGAAGTTGGGGTAAATCCTACCTGCTCCAAGCAGCAGCAGAGACATTTGCCTGTGGTGTTTTGTGTCCCCAGGCCGTGTCTGATGGGCTCTGTGCTGTTCAGAGCAGAGACAATCCCATTACAGATGTGCACAGCTGCGGAGGAACCACAGCTCAGGGGAGCTGCAGAACCACCGTGGTGTGAGTGCAAGCAGCACCTGAAACGTGAAACAGAGTGAAGAGGAAGAAAAGTCTGTGATAGCGTTGCAGTGACAATATTTGGGGCTTTCAAAGCATTTTAGGGTGGTTAGATGCTTGGCTCCCACCGGAAAAGGATGTCTTCATGTGCAAGTACCAAAACAAATTCCCTAAGAATTCAGGAAAACCCTGAATGCAGAGTAAGGGGATGGTACCTTAACTGGAGTAACTTACCCCTATCTCTGGTTGCTCTGAAGAGACTCCTGGGACCCTGATTTTAGACAAAGCAGAGCCATGCTCACCTTCCCCCCTCCTCCCCTGAGCTGCGAAGGGTTAAAGGGTGGGGGAGCCGTTTGATTAATAGATGTCGTGTGAACGAGCACATTTGCCTGTGACTGCATTCCTGGGGCTTTCGGCGGGGCGATAAGCTGCGACCAAAGTCCTCTGGCTCTGGGCAAGGAGAGCAAACAGGGCCCCAATGGAGCAGTTATTAATTCCAGCCTTGCAGCTCCCAGGGCTGTCTCTGAGCAACGGGGCTCCCGGGAAGCCTTTCACACACCAATCGATACAACTCACCTCTCCCCTTGCCCTTTTGGTCCTCATCCCCCCTCCTTTTGCCCTTTCCATCCTCATCCCCCCTCCTTTTGCGTGCTTGCCCCGGTGTCCCTCCATGCCAGGACCTCCAGCTCCGGGACCCTTTCCCATGGGCAGCACGGGAAGGGGAGGATGATATTCCCATTAGGGTGATGGAACAACCCAAAGTGATGCTGTAGTTGTCCCATCCCGTGTCCCTCCTCTTTCTTTCTGCAGTGGGGATGGAATTTTTGGGACCAAAAAAGGGGAAATCAGCAGTAATATTTCCCAAGAGCATGCAAACCCTTCTGCTCAGTGGACAGACGTGCTCTGAGAGTCATTGCTTTTCCTCAAAATACATTTAAGAAAATGAACACGCCTGATTCAGAATTTGTTTGGGTGAAAGCTTTCCTTTTCCCTCAGTTGCAAATTGATGCAAGCCACAAGTGGTCATTACAAGTCCAGACTTTGGCATAAAGACATAGACGGAAAACTAAACTCCTGTCCCTTCCCTGAAAAGCAAAACAAACTAAATCAGCCTGGACCTTTCAACTTGCTGGTGTTCAGATAGAACACTGGCATCCTTGCACACCTGCTTTCACAAGGATATATTTTTAGTGGCAGTGATTGGTGCATGGAGGATTTCTCCATGTCACAATTTGAGGGCAAAAAGTAAATTTCTGGTTGGTGACATCTCTCCTAACCCCACAGCTGCTCTCAGGAGGTTGATGGTGGCAATGATCAGACCAGGAGGTGTCTCCTTCAGGAAAATCAGTTTCTTGAGGTGGGCCAAGACATTCAGTGATGGTTTTGGGAAGACTGGACTTGCAGCCACTTTATAATTTACAATTTTCCAGTCTCAGAGCAGGAGGTAGGACCAGGGTTAATGGTTTTAAACTAAATTAAAGGGTTGATTTAGGTTACATATAAGAAAGCAATTTTTTATCATGAGGGTGGGGAGGCCCTGGCACAGGTTGCCCAGAGAAGCTGTGGCTGCCCCTGGATCCCTGGAAGTGTCCAAGGCCAGGCTGGACGGGGCTTGTAGCAACCTGGGACAGTGGAAGGTGTCCCTGCCCATGGCAGGGGGTGGAATGGGGTCAGCTTTAAGTCTCCTTCCAGCCCACACCATTCCATGATTCCATGACTCCATGAATGTGTTTGGTGCTGTATGAAAACAAAGATGTTTTCAAGGCGTGCTGAGCTCATCACTTCCAAAACAAAGTCAGCTTCTTAACCCAGCCTGTGTTCAGTAAAGAATCCAGTTCCAGATTTCATAATAAATATTATGGAAACCTGGCATTACAGAGCATCACAACAGATCTGTATTCACACCTAAGATGGCAGAGGTCATGGAAAGGCACCACCTGCAAGTGACAGCACCTTTGCTCTGAAGAAAACTGATTCATGTCTGAATAATTTTTAATCATTGAGGAGAGAAGCTGGGATCACACCAGAGTTTGATCCAAACCACAACTGTCCTCCTTTCCTATATCTCCTTCAGAGGATGTGGTGGTGCATGGGGTGCCAGGACCACCGACCTACAAAGGATTTGGAGAAAGGAGACAAGATCATTTAACATTTGATGATAAGCAACAAGGCACAAGCCTTGTGCCTAGCCCTGGATTGTCATGGAGAAAGAGTAAAATGAGATGTCCAAAGAGTCAAAACTGATCCTGTACTGAGAAACAGAGAATTAAATGCCTGATTTGGACCTTCAAATGCCTTCAAAGCTATTGGGTGAGAAATGTGATAATTTTGAGCAGAAATTCCATTTAGCACTGATAATTTTTACAGGATTTGCTGCAATGAGTACGTTTCCACATAAAAGAGTTGCAACCATAATAGTAATAACTAAACAAATAGGTTTCCCCTATTAAAAAAAAATAGAAAAAAAAGAGTAGTTCTGTCCAAGAGCTCCCAGCAGACTCAAGTAAGCCTTATATCTGTGGTAGCAGATATGGAAAAGGCATACTGAGGTCATCTAATCCAAGGGCCGGAAGCCTTTCAAGGGTTCAGTGACAGACTGTATTTTTCTTCCCCGGCAGAAACTCAGCAGTCTCTGTCTCTCCTGAAAAAGGGTGAAGATCCCAAAAGGGTGGGATCCTGCCTCTCCAGATCTAAACTGTCTGCAGCAGTCCAGCTGCCCTCTCTGGGGTTTATCCTCATAACTCCTCTCCCATCACATCCCAGCCTTGGGATATCATAGAGTCGTGGAATATCCCGTGTTGGAAGAGACCTACAGGGATTACTAAATTCATATTCCACTCAATCTCCAGTTGCTGGACAGAAAAGTGTGAGTCACCTGTGTTCCCTTTGCCTTCCAGCCCCAGGAGGGCATCTTGGCTGCTCTGGTGCATCTTCAGGGAGGAAAAACGTCTTGAACCCTGAATTTAGGCTCCTGGAACTTTCAGTTGAATGCCATCCCAATATTTTAGGATGAGAAACACAGGAAGAGAAACACTGTGCATTTGCCTGAGTTAAAGGGTCTCCCCAGAGGTTTTGTACTGTCGGAGGTTAAGGGTGTTTCATGAAGACCCCAATGTCCCCACAGCCATAAATTAGGAAATCCCAGTGACATGAGAAGGTCTTTGAGGGTCTGGTCTGGAGATTCTCGTGTTTTGTAACTATTCCCACCAAAACATTTCCAAAATGGAAGGTGGGACTTGTTGATCTTGGAGGTCTTTTCCAAACCCTACTGATTCTGTGATTCCATGAAAAAAGGCAACCACGGGACATCTGCAGGAATTTGAGACCAGACCCAGGCTGTCCTCTTCCCTGAAATCCCAAATCTGCTTCACACATCTCTTCTCCCTGAGTTTCTGAAGTTGGTCCCCAGTGCCCAACCACTTCTCCAGTGAACACAGCACAACTTCCACCTTCCAGCCAAATCTAAGAACCAGCGAGGTCAGGGGAGGGAAATAGGTCAGCACTGAAGTTGTATAAACTGGATTTTTAATCCTCAAGCAGCTTTCATCACCCTCCTCTTGTGGGCTGCACTTCAACACTGCAGAGCCCTTCTTCTTCGAGTAGTCTTGAGTCAAAGGGATCATGGATTCTTCTGGAAGAGAGTGGCTTTTCCAGGGATTCCTTCTTTCCTGAAGGGGTGATGCATGTCATTGTGTGAAATGGTGTTTTCTCCTTGGAAAATTTCACAATCTGTAGTCAATTAAGACTTCCCAGGGGAACAGAGGTGTTCATTGGTGTTGCAGAGCAGATAATTAATTTCTCCTGTGAGCATCTCCCTGGAGCTTCCGTACAAAGCCAGGCCTCGGCTCCTGCTCTGTCCCAGAGGTGATCAGTGCAGGCAGACTGCAAGCCCTCATCCATGCCCATGTGTGCAGGGTGTGGCCCATGTCTGCTTCAGGAGATTCCCTCGGGGAATGAGGATTTCCAGCAGGATACTGAGTTTTGAGAAAACGGAGGTCAATCTCTGAAATATTGATTGCCTCAAGGCCAGGTGGGATGGGGCTTGGAGCAACGTGGTGTAGTGGAAAGTCTTTGTCCATACCAGGGGGTTGCAATAAGGTGATTTTTAAGGTCTCTTCCAACCCGAACTTTTCCATGATTCTGTGATCCAGAGACCTCTACAAACCAATGCAACCCAGAGCACAAACAGTACCCCCAGAAGTCCTGATGAGCATGGGGGTTTGAGCCTTCATCTCTCCCTTTTTCCAAACAGAGAGGACCTTCTCTCCTTCCTGGTCCGCCTCAGCACTAAATCCAGGCATTATAACAAGAAATTGCACTCCAGCCTTTTAGCTGGTGTTAGAAACCAGATCCAGACTGGATCTCCTTCCACACTCACAAGAGGTTCATTGGGATTGTCATGGGGTATTTTTGGTCAGCATCAGTTTATTGAAACAAAGAGAGTAGAGATGGAGATGCAAGAGTCAGAGCTTAATACGTGACAGGGTCTCCTCCATAATTTTCCTCCTTCATCAGCTTTCCCTGGGCATCTTGGCTTCTTCAGAAGCCATTGTTGTCCAGAAAAATAAATGATGGGCTTCCATCCTCTTTTTTTTGCACTCTTCAACATTTTGGGGTTTGCTTCTGTCTTTGGATAATGAGGAAATGGTCCCCAAGTTGACCAGTCCACTGGTTTGGGAAAAAGAGAAGGGTCTTACTCAGAAGTTTTTCACCAGAAAAACATGTAAGAAGGCATGGTAGAAAAAGCATTTTATTTTCATTTTTTGTTTGTAAGTCTTCTGATTAAGCATAAGGGCAATCTTTGAAGCTTTTCAGCCAGATTTCATTCTCCATCAGTGGAGTTTCATGCTTTCTACCCCTGTAATGTGCAATGTCCTCTGAGGATTTGGGTAAAAGCATCACCCATTTCCCAACACAAAACCCATTTTCTGCTTTTAGACTGAGTTTTCAGCCCGGGCTGATCTTGCACCCAATGCCTTGTGGCAGGCTCTGAAGTCTCTGTATTCCCACCCACATGTGAGCAAGCACAGAAAGACCAGAGTTGGCTCCTGAGCCTGTGCCGTGTCCCAGATCTTCCCTGCGACACGAGGCTTTTGCAGCATCCCCACTCCAGGCTTGCTCCAGGACCTGCCTTCCCAGCGGGTGCAGCTAAAAAAACCCCTCTCCACTGCGAGCCAGGCCAGCACGTCCGCTGGAAAAATGACATAACCCCATCACGTAATCTGGAGTTCCTCCTCTGGGGCAGCCCCGCGCCCGGGCCCTGTGAGACGAGATCAAAGGGCAGCACAGGAAAACGAGAGCGGAGCCCACAGAGGGAAAAACACCCTGACCTGTCAGGCAGGGCACTATCGCAGCCCTCGGCAGGCTCTGGGAGTTCCCGTTCACAGGAGGGATGGAGACAGACATCCTCTGGCCCCTGGCACCGGCTGGGTGCGGGCAGGGTGTCCTTCTCCGTGCCTCTCCCACTTTATCTTTCCGACTAATGTGGGACAGCAGCTGCAGACAAGATTCGGCTCCTCTTGTGCCTGCTCAAGTCCCGTGGAAGGGATGTTCTGGACCCAAAAGGACTTGGGAGGCTGCGGTGCCACCAGCGTCCCCTCCCCTGTGTTCTCCAGCCGATTTCACACTCTCCCTTGACTTCAGAACAGCCAGGGGAAAACACAAGAGATGGATGAGCCAGTGGGAGGGAGGTGAAACAGCAAGGAAAAGCCATGGAAAGCGGTTCGTCCCATGCCAGGGATGGTGGTGCTGAGGGATCTCTGTTGCACACAGAGCCTGGCACAGTCCTTCAGGCTGGGCCCTTGCCATCCATCCTCCTCCTCCCTATCCCTCCAGCCACGGGGAGTTTGCCACCAGCTGCACCCCCAGCCACGTCCTCCCAGCCCGGCTCCATCTGCCCAGCGGTGCCCACACCGGGGGATTTGCCTTGCCCGGGGTTTGTGCTTTCTGACCCCTGACTTGCCCGTTGCCACTGGAATTCCCTATCGCTCCAGTGACTCAGCTGACAGAAAGGGAGACAATGGCATTTTACATCAGCCCAGGCTATCAGGAGCCTGCCTTATCTGAGCTGTGTTTTTCTATTAGTCTAACACTCCATTGTGCATCCCTTTATCAGCTGCAATGTTGATGTAATGCTGGCTTGGAAGTGGTTTCTGCATCCTAGCACTAAGACAGCTCACTTTTATTTCGGGGGGGAAGGGGAGGGTGCGAGAGGAGGGTTTATCGGGATTCTCAGGAGATAGGAGCCCTTCTCCCGCACGGAGCAGGGAGGGAGGGCTGGCTGAGTGGTGAAGGGGGGCTACCAGCCCAAATTGAGCAGCCTTTTTTTTCTTTTAAACCAGCAATTTAATGAACATAATTCCTGCTCCTCCCATCCAGACAATAATTTTAATTGGGATGTTTGCTCACCAGGATAAATGTCCTCTCTGGGTTCAGAAGGTGCAGATCTGGCTTTCTGCAGCAGGACTGGCCCAGCTGCTGGCGGCAGCATGAGCCCTGTCATGTCCTCTACTATGGGTCATCCCTAACAGCATTTTCTTGGGCAGGTTTTCACTGGCTGTTACATGCAGGGTCCAATTTTCCCCCCAGGTTTTTCTACATCTTTAAACATCTATTTTCAAAATCCTGGCAGCAACTGAGCATCCTTAAAATAGCTTAAAAAAAAAAAAAAAGAAAGGGGTTAAATGGAAAGGACAAATGAATCCTCACGCATGAAGTCATAATGTAATGGTGTGGCCTCATCGATTTTGCTTCCTGATGATCCTTGTGGTTCCCTTCCAACTCAGGACACGACTCCATGACAGCAGCAGGGACAGAGTCACTTCAGCTGTTACACAGGAAGAGAGGAGCACGTTGAAGTTCTCTTACTGCAGCAACATGAGGTTTATGGCCAGGTAGGATCAAACACGTCAGATTTGGCTTATTCAGCAGTGGAAAGAGCAGCAATGAGGTTGTCAAGGCAGGGCAGAGAACATCTGGAGCCATATCTGAGCATCATCCCTGACCACCATGGCCTGGTTTCACTCAGCTCCCCCAGCCCACACGGCAGCCAATGCTTTGGCCAAAGTCAGCTGCAACAAGTACTGGCAAAAGTCAATATTTTCAAGCCCACTGTGACTCCCTCTTGGAGCAGTCTCCGGTGTGAGAGGGTAGGACCTCATCAGGTGCTCTCTGCTCCTTCCTTGGTGGGATTCCATGCTTGTCCTGTCCTCCTGGCTCCGTGTGTGAAGGTAGGACCCAAAGATGTTTTTAGGTTTCCTCTTCTTTTAATGAAGTTATTAATTTCCTAATTTGCTTCACTCAAGCCCAGTGGCCTGGTAAGGATGCTGCTGCCAGGATATCCCCTCATAAAGTGCATAGAGTCACTTGTAGAAGCCATACATGAATTAGAATCACAGAATCACAGAATGGTTTGGGTGGGAAGGAACCTTAAAAATCATCTTGTTCCAATCCTCTGCCATGAATACAGACAATTTCCACTACCCCAGGTTGTTCCAAGCCCACCCAACCTGTCCTTGAACACTTCCAGAGGTGGGACAGCCACAATCTCTCTGGAAAACCTGTGCCAGGGCTTCACCACCCTCTGTGTAAAGAATTTCTTCCTAGCTTCTCATCTAAACCTGTCTTCTCCCAGATAAAACCCATTCCCCCTTGGCCCATTGCTATCTGCCCATAGAAAAAGTCCCTCTTTCTGCTTTTTATAAACCCCTTAAAGGTCTCCCTAGAGCCTCCTCTTTTCCACTGTGTCATTAATAATGACCCAGTTTGACCCCTACTTTGTTGTTTCACTGGTGCCCTGTTCACAGGGTGATCAAGCAGACGATAAAATTGATTTTGGAGTTTGGGTTCCACTGCTGGGTGGCTCACTGTGGATGAGGGGCTGTATTTTGTGGCTCTAGACAGGTGTCTGCTGGAAATCCGTCACCCCAATGGCGTGGTAGCTCTGGTCAGCTCAGCAGGTTTGCTTAGCGTGGAAGAAAAAGCAATCACATCTTGCTATAGACCCCTGCATTCCTGTTTAATAGCAACTGCCAGAATCCAGGCTTTTCTGGAGTCCACGGAGCTCCAAAAACTACTCATGAGCCATTGCATCCCTTCAAAATTTATCCTTGAGACCAGAGGAATTTACAGTGAACGCCAAATAACAGCCCCAGGAAAATCCTTTGCACACTTGTGAGCTTCATCCTCTCTGCCATCATCCCCACACTGCTCTCCCCAGAGGAAAGGGTGGGTGGTACCTACATGTGCTGCCCAGGACAGTGCTGCAGTCACATTCCTGGATGGATTTAAAAGCCCTGTGGATGTGGCACTTGGAGGCATGGTTTAGTGGTGGCCTTGGCCGTGCTGGGGGAACAATTGGACTTTTCATCCATCGCAAACAAGCTTCAGCTTGGGGCTTTGGCATTTGCCTACCAGCACTTTTGCATTTGTGTTTGCATACCCTGGGTGACTGTTTGCATATTGAGCCCTGGAGATGAGTGAGGACTACAACATGTTTTACTTGCAGCAGAGAAACTAAAACAGGTCTTTCTGAGAAGACCTTCAGAGCTAATTTCATTTCTCGCTCCTTCATTTACTGCTCCTTCTCCTCTGCACCCATCAGATTTGTGAGAATCCCACGTGATGGGGACTCAACAGAGTTCAAGTGGAGTGCTTGGGTGGCAGTTCTGAAGTGCTGTTGAAGGGACAGCAAGAGCAGAAACACAAACTGTGGTGGGCAGTCTTGGTAACACGTTACTGCTCATCCCCAGCCCCATTTGTGGTACTGCTGCATCCTCAGACTTCAAATAAATGTGTGGAAGGGCTCATGCCATGGGGTAAACAAGTCCTGGGAGGTCTGAGCTTGCAGAGGTCCTACCTGGACCAGGCATCTCATGCACTGAAGCTGTTTTGCTCTTGCCTCTTCCTCCTCAGTCTCCCCTGCCCGAGGTGGGCCGGCTGCTCTCTCCGCACAGCAAGTGGCCGCGGTTTCGTCTCAGTCATCATTTCTATTGTTATCTGCCCATTATCTGATCCTCTCCCAGGCCGGGCCAGGAAACATCCTTCTGTCTCTGCCTTCGACGGCGCTCCATCCTCTTCCTCCTTGGAGAAGACAAAAGCAAAACAAGCGCATAATGAATCAGACATTTCCCTTCTCGCTTCGCCCCTTATTTCCCCCTCTCATTTTTCACACGGGCCAATTTCTGCCTTTTCCCTCCTGTTTGTTTGGGACGTGGCCTGCGCTCAGCATCCCGGGGAGTCTGGCCGGCTCCTCTCGGAGTCAGCAGGAGTTCAGCTGTGGGTAGGGCTGATAGGGCTCCTCTGGCCCCCACTGCGTCCTCAAACGTCTGCAAGAAGCTTGGCCTCCTGACACCGGGGCATGGGATCAACTCCAGGCCAAGCTGGAGGTTCATGAGGGTTCAGGAAAGCAACTGGACGGTTGGGTGGAGGAAAAATGTTCTATCGAGGGCGATTAAACGTAAGATCAGCTTATCCAGCTCAGGATGTCACGCGGCAGAAACGCGCTAAAGGCTGGAAGAGGGTGTTGGGGAAGCTCTGCTCTGTCCTTGCCCTCATTTTGTATTTCTCCATGGCATTCCTGGAGGAGAGGTGGGACACTCACCTCTATGCACTCCCTGGGTTCTGTTTCAGCTGTAGAACAAGATGGGGCAAAGCTCTGCCCATGAAGCCCAGCACTCCTTAACCTCTGGTGACGTTCCACATTTGCTGTTCCAAAGCAACATTGGGTCCCACATCCAACCTCCAGTGGGATTCTGCTTCTAAGCCAGATGGTCCTGGTCCTCCCTGGATCCGGTCAGGGCGAGAGTATTGAGGACCTGTAAAGAAAGCTCCCCTAAAACACCCACAGCAGTCCCCATCTGAGCAACCCCTCCCTCTCCTTCACCTCTCCCCACCACCCAAGAGCACTGCACTTTGGCTCTTCTGTTAATTTGCCAGCTTTTCTTGGGAGCCTGATTTTCAGAGAGCCCTGCAGTCCAGGGTCAGTGCTGCTGTGGGCTTGGTTGTGTCTTCCAGGTAGGAGTCAGGTCTTTGGAAGCTCAGCTGCTTTTTGGGGAGCTCATCAGCAGGTTGGCCAAGGGCAAAGGCCAGCGGCAAAGACTTTGATGTCATTGATGTGGGTGACGTGGGTCAGTGCCAGGGGGTGTTCCTGGCCTCGTTTCCGTGACTGGGGGAAAGACAAGAATCTGCAGGGTGTGATCCCAGTTCTGAAACTTTCTCACTCTTTTCAGAAAATGAAGGTGAAAAACAAGACACACCCCAGATAGACGAGTTCCCCCAAATATAGATTCTGCGGTGATTTTTTATTATCAGTTGTCATTGTAAGTAGAAAGGAACAAACCATAGAATAATCAAGGTTGGAAATTACCTCCAACATCACCAAATTCAACCTGTCACCCATCACCACTATGCCCCCTGAATCATGTAATGAAGTGCCATGTCTGCTTGTTTTTTGAACATTTCCAGGGATAGTGACTCCACTACTTCCCTGGGCAGCCTGTTCCAACGCTTAAACTCTCTTTCAGCAAAGAATTTTTTCCTAGTAATCAACCTGAATATCTCCTGGCACAGCTTGAGGCCATTTCCCCTTGTCCTATCTCTTGTTCCCTGGGAGAAGAGGCCAAATCTCAGAATGTAGAAAGATGAAAACATCCTTATTTCTTTACATTTATAAAACACCCTGACTCTTTTCCTGTCATTTCTAACCAGGCCATGTGGCTGAAACCAGAGGGATCATCTCTCAGTGGATGCTGGGGTAGTTAGTTTGTGGTTAGACACTGAGAAAGCCACATTGCTGCTTTAGAGAAAATCCTGAAGAGAAAGGTGTGGAAAAAGGGCTACAGTCATTATCTGAAGGGTGAAGAGGAAACCATGGCATGGCAGGCTCAGAAAGCTTGATCTGGTTGGCTTATTGGAAAAGGAGATGGAGAAGTGACTGATAAGAACTTCTCAGGGAGAAAAATGCCTGATGAAAAATCAGTAAAAATCAGCATTTAATCTAGCAAAAAATGGCCTTCCTTGGCTGCAAAGCGGAGCCAAACCACCCAGGCTTGTGGTTGCTGCAATGGGAAATTAATCACTTGCTTAACCCAGGTTCTTAATCCTTGGATATCTTTAAACTGGGAGCAGGTGCATTCCTGGAAGCAATGTTTCGGTCAGGTGCTGACTTACAGGCAGGAGCTGCACCTGAATATCACACTGACAGTGCTGAAATGAAATGGGATGAGCTCTGATGGATGGAAATTCCAGCTGGATTTGCTTCAGCAGTTGTGGAAGGACTGCAAAGGGAGATCTGGCACCTCCTTGCTTACTGGTTTGTGAGTGTTATAACACTTCTTCCTGGTTTGAGGACAGAGCCCTTAGTCCTGCCTCAGAGCTTCTGACTGGGGTAAGGCAATAGCTCAGCAAATCAAGGTGATGAGGAAACCAGAGCAAGAATCATAGAATCATCAGGGTTGGAAAAAACTTTCAATCCAGTCCAATGAGAATTTCCACTGGGAAATCTTGGAGTAGTCCAGGAAATGTTTCTGCTTATGAAGATAGGCTGGGAGAGCTGAGGGTGTCCTGCCTGGAGAAGAAAAGGCTCCAGGGAGAGACCTCAGAGCCCTTTCCAGGACCTAAAGGGGCTCCAGAAGAGCTGGAGACGGACTTGGGACAATGGCCTGGAAGACAGGACAAGGGGGAATGGCTTCCCATTGCCAGAGGGCAGGGATAGATGGGATATTGGAATTCTTCCCTGTGAGGGTGGGGAGGCCCTGGCACAGGTTGCCCAGAGAAGCTGTGGCTGCCCCTGGATCCCTGGAAGCATTCAAAGCCAGGCCGGACAGGGCTTGGAGCAACCTGGGATAGAGGAAGGTGTCCCTGCCCATGGCAGGGGGTTGGAACAAGGTGACATGGGGGTCCTTTCCAACCAAAGTAATTCTCTCACTCTATGGTTTTTTTTGTGCTTTTCTGCTGGTGTTTTTACACTCTTTATCCTTCTGTGTGTGCAGGTCATAAGCAAACAGGGAGGCTGTTGGATTTAGTACTTCACCTCTTCAAAATGGAATTGTCCTTTCTTTAATACTTATCCTGTTCTTCCTTCTTTTGGCTGTTTGTTTTTCTTTTTGAAGTCATATTTCACTCCCAGCTGCTTCCTTATCAATGTTCTGTTTTGTCACTGGGCAGGATTTACAGGAGAGACTTTCAACAAATATGTTGCTTGAAAAATGCTTTTCCGCACTCTGCCTGCCATTCTGAGCAGGAATCTCTGTTGGGGAGAGCCACCAGCAGCTAAAAAGGGTCTAAAAACCCCATTTAGACCACAGGCTGCAAGGTGTGAGCATCAAGAGGGCAACTTCAGCGAATTTTGAGCAAACCTTCAGCAGTGGAGGAAAAAAAAGTGAACAGGACTGAAGGATATTGTGACAGGTAGGGGACCTTGAAAAACTCAGTCCAAACAGTGGATCAAACCTCCATAACCTTTCCTCCCTGTGCAGCCTGTTCTTGTAAACCACTGGTGATGGAGACACTGTTCTTCCTCTCTCTTCTCTCCCTAGACAGGGAAATGAGGGACATATCACATTTACCCCATGCCTTATCTAGAACTGAACACTCCATGTCCTTCAGCTGCTCCTCATTGTCTGTGTTTTTCACCCTTCTCCTCATCCTTGTTGCTGTTTCCTGCGTTTCCTCTGCTTCCTCCTGTACCTCCATGTGGTGCCCAAGCTGGACCCTGTGCTGGACCTCCTCGATCCCAGGTTTTGGACCAGTTTATGCATCCCAGTGTGGAATAAAAGCCTTTTGCTCCAGATGATTGATACCCAGCCTCTGATCTGCAACACAGATCCCCTTCTGCTCCTGCTCTGCTGCCCTGTGGTTGGTCGCCATCAACCCCATCCTATTGCATGCAGGATCTCTTTCCTAAATCCACCTTTTCCCCACAAAATTTGTTTCATGGGGGTTACCCTGTACTCCTACAAACATTCCTCTTCCAGGAGTTTTTATACCAATACGGGAATGCTGTGTTCTCACCAAATTTCCCACACTCCCACAGAACCGGTGGTGATCCAAACCCTTTGGAGGTCAGACCTCCATCCATATGAGATGGAAGTGGGCTCCCAACCCTCTGGGGCATCAAGGATTTCGTGCCCTGTGTACACAGCCTTCGGCCTGGCAGGGAGGGGCTGCAGCCTCTTGCATAGAGAGAGGCCCTAATACCTTTCATTGCATGGCAGGAGAGGAAAAAAAACCTTTCCATTCATTCTAAGCAGGTTTTCCAGCCCCTCCCGTCTTGACCCTGATCGCTTATCAGCCGGGATATGTTTATCCTAAATCTTTCTTTTCTCCTTTTCGTGTCTCCCCCTCCACCTCTCCCTTTCCTGCTTTTTCTCCCACTGTTTCTCTCTCCCAGCAGCCCACATGCACACCCCCTTCCCAAGGCCAGGGCTGAGCTTGCAGAGGAGTGAAGCTTCAGACTAAACTTTAATTTGCACGCTGCCTCTCTCAAGGGCACCCGGCGTTTTTTCGGCTGTTGTTCACCGCAGAACTGGAAGGTTCTGGTTTGTGCCACTGTCGATCGAGACAGCACCAGTGTAATTACAGCATGATCCCTCCCTGTGGAATTCAGGAGAGACCAGCTCCTTTTATAGCCTGGCCAGAGCCCCTCTGAGGGGCTGCTCTTGTGCCTCTTTTATACCCTCTGTCCCCGGGGCTGGCGTGAAAGTGCTTCAGCGTTGACCTCAAGCCCTGCGGGTCCTTTAAGTGGTTCCTAGAAAACCCTCCTGGCACTTTGCCCACGGGGTACAGTCACAGCTCTGCCCTGGGAGGGCTGTGCTGGTGCTGGCCTGCATCTCTGCAAAGTCCCTGCTGCTGCAGACACTATTCAGAGACCAGGTCCTTAAAAAATTCACATTATGGCTTAGAGACACGGTTTAGTGCTGGGCTTGGCAGTGCTGGGTTCGTGGTTGGACTCAGTCTTGGAGAGCTTTTCCAACCTGAATGGTTCTGTGTTTCTCTATAGCGTGAACTGCCCAGCTGTGCACGTCTCCCATTTCCAGGAGCTCTATTCCTACCACTTCCTAGAGAATCCAGGAGCCCTTTTCCTCAGCAGAGGTTTGGCCCGTGCCAGGGCAGATGTTAGGATGCAGATCAGGAGCCACCCTTCCTGCATGATCTCCTGCCAGAACAGTAGTGCTGGTGGGGAAGAGGCAAGGGGTGGAGTGAGAAGAGAAATCCTGCACTTTTGGTGTCTGGGAAGTGCTTGTGCTGAAGGAAATCTGTGCCTTTTTGGTATCCTGGTAGTTGACAGCAATGTCTGGTCAGGAGGATGAAATAGGGAGAAGGGAGGACATCACTTCATGCTGCTTTCCCAGCCTTTTGAACCCAACTTTCAGCCTAAATCACATGGAAATATCAAAGCACAAATGAGCATCATCTTCCATTCTGATGGACCTGAGATTTCCATTATGTTTCTGCCTCTGGGACAACCATCCTCTGGTTGTCCCCGTGCATCTCAGCCTGCTGCTGTTTCTCCACATTCCCAACCACTGGACAATGAAGTCCATGCAACTAATAGATAAAGGGAATACAACTAATAGATATTTCACAAGCAGGATTGGCCTTTCTATAAAGTTCTTCCTGCTCCTTCTGTAATGACACAGCATTTCTGTGAAGTCATGCTGGAGTGTTTCTCTTAGATTGCAAAAGCAGGATGTTGCAAAATCTCTGAAGACTCTGGGAGACTGAGACTGGTTGGAAATTGAAGAGTCTTGTTCTCCTGAGTTGGTTGGATATTTTGGCTTCCCTCATCCCAAGGTCCATGAAGTGGGGACAGAGTATCTTAGGGTTGTCCAGAGTGTGTATTGTTTCCCAAGTGGGACAGATTTAGTTATCCATTGGGTAGAGTGTTGGTCTGGGAAGTGAGGTGGGATTTAAACTCTCCTCCTTGAGTGTCTCATCATGCTTCTCCCCAGCTGTGAGACAGAGGCAGCGCAAAGTGGGATGAAGAGAGCTCCGTGTTATCACGAATAACAAGTGGGTTTCTAATCTTGGGGATGAGATGATCTTTTCTGTCACAGGACACAGCTCCACTAATAAATAAAACAGTGCCAAACACAGACACTGGAACTTGATGGTCTCTGTCGTTGACATGGTGCTTGGCACAGTTTTGGCCCCAGCCAGCTACTGCCACTCTAAATCTGCACAGGGCAGACCACAGGGATGCTGCTTCACCCAGACAAAATCCTGGTGGGACATCCAGTCTTTTGGGGTGCCCTGTATGAACCCCTTCTGGGTGCAAGCAGCATGTGGCCAAGCACAGCTGAGCCTGTTGATGCATCACTCTTCTTGTGCTGCTTTTTAGACCCTTTACATAAACACTTGCAAGTGGCCAGGGTTGGGAAAGAGCCCATGAGCAGATAGGGCTCTGCTCTGACTCCGTGCGGCTGCTCAGATGTTTTTGCCCTGCTTTTCATGCAGATGAGCTTAGACCATGGCAGAGGTCAAACCAGCACAGGATATCTTTAAAAAGCCCAGAGCTGAACCAGATAGCTCTTCTCAAAAGCCTTCTTTGCCCATTGTGGGTTTTTTCTTTTTCCGTTCCTGCCATACTCAGGTCATGCCAGAGTTTCTGCTTGCAGCACGTGGAAAGTGCAGCAGTTGCATGCCAAAAAAAAACAACCAAGGAATAAAGAACTATGGAAGAGAAGGGCACATTGCACGGGGCAGTTCTTGTTTACCTTGCACTGGGGCTTGCAAGGTTGCAGAGATCCTCAGGCTGAGATTGGATGGGGAGGAGATGTCCATTAGCTCCATCTCCCTGATTTTCCATGTAAAGCTTTCCCCCCGCTTTGCCACTCGGGCCCCCCCAGCACTGCCCCTGCCCCCGTCCCATTAGGACCCAGCAGGCTGTCGGAAGCGTAATGGAAGAGAGAGCTTTCATCCATCACAGACCTTGAAGAGTTCAGCGAGGCAGAGCCATCACAGAGGAGAAACATTCCTCCGCGAATCCCCTCTTGTCTCTCGGGTGGGAAGGGGGAGGAGGAGGGAGAGATAAGGACAAACTAATTTGTCTTTTTTAATTGGCTCAGAATACTTGAACGAAAGCTGGTTTGTTATCCTTGGCTTTGCTCTGGCAGGCGTCCAGGATGTAGGGCAGGGCCGGAGGCTTCTGAAGAGTTAACCTCTTCTAAATATCCTATTAGGACCCTCTCCATTTAGTGTAAGGACGATATAAGCAGAGTCAGAGTGGGAGGGCCTCTTCGGCTTTCTTTTTTCTTCTTTTCTGGTGGAAACTCAGCTTTGGAAGGGACACTGGGACATGCAGAACAGCAAAGGCCTGAGGGTGAGAGCCTGCTGGTCAAATTTTGCTGCATGCACTGTAAACATCCAGAGCTGAGCTAATCACCCCGAGCTCACTTTGTAGCCACTGAAGAGAGACACGCACTTTCTGAGGGACAATTGAGTCAGACTAAGGCAGGATCTGAAAGAGGTCAAATGATTCACGCCTGGAGTGACCGGAAAGGGAGAATAGAACGGTTTGGGTTGGAATCATAGAATTACAGAATGGGTTGGGATGGAAGGGACCTTAAAAACCACCCAGTTCCAACTCCAAGGCATTTTTTCTCAGGTTGTTTACATTTATCCAGTGTCACACAGATGTGACAACAGATCTGTTGGGAGGCCTGTGCAGGTCTTGGAGAACAGCTGGAGGATGACAGCATATAAAATGGCACTTGATGTCAATGGGCAATGGATCAATCTGAAAAGTCACCGGAAATGACTCGAGCTCTGGATGTCTGGCCTTAGCTGATCATGTCTTGTATACAGAGTTGTGAAGAATCAAGGAATCATAGAATGATCTGGGTTGGAAGGGACCCTAAAAATCATCCGTTACAATCCCCCTGCCATAAACAGGGAAACCTTCCACTAGAGCAGGCTAAGAAGTGGCACCAAAGTCAGGCATGGGGTCAGATTGACTGGCCATCCACAATTTCTGTTGAGTGACCTGTTTGTTGTAAAAGAGAGATCACCGAATCCCTTAAAACAAACTCAGGGGCATATTTACAAGATTGTTGAGGCATGAACTCCACCTTCATCAGTCTCTGTGGTCATGATGTCTGACAGACAAAGTGGTAAAAGTCACTTCCTTGAAGGGTCCCAACTGTACCTTTCATGAAGATGGATGATGTGGGCCAGGCTGGTCCATGGGGCTTGGAGAAACCTGGGGTAGTGGAAGGTGTCCCTGCCCATGGCAGGGGGGTGGAGCAAGATGAGCTCTAAAGTCCCTTCCAACCCAAACCATTCAATGGGGTTTTTTTTGTGTATGGAGCTGAGTTCAGGACAGTGCTGGTGGATCTTAGAAAAACCCTGGAGTTTTCCAGGGCTCCTCACACATCCAACTGAGGTCCAGCCAAGAGGCATTCTGCAGAAAACCAGTGATGCTGCACACTTTGTCTTCCTCCCGTGCTCAGAGGGGTGGATCCTGTTGTTGCAGATGGTTGCAGTCCCAGGTCAAGGCCTGTGCCCTCCACATGTCTGGGAGCATCAGATTTGCTTTGGTCTCTGACAGCATTACTGCAAAGTAATTTCTCTCTTTGGGCCGGGCAACTTCAGCAGGGGAAGAGGTAGGAGGCAGAGCCCAGCAGCTCTGACAGACAGTTTGCAAGGTCCAAGGGTTAATTCTGTGCTGTGTTATAAATTTCCCTTTGTAGAGCTGCCAGGCCTAATTGATTTAGGAGCCCAATTCCCATTTCTCAAAGAAGACCTATCTGGACTTGTAAAAAGTGGAGCTTGCTTTCAAACCCAAAGCAGGAGTTAATGTGCACTCTTACATATTCTGCCATCTTAAATCATGTTAGTTAACAATGTCATTTAATTCATAGAAATGCCTGATTCCTTCTTTGTTTTTTTTTTTTCCAGAACCCCATATTGCCATCAAAATCAATCATCTGGGCAGTTTAGTTGGATTCCTCAGCCTTATGGAAAGGAAATCTACCTTGTATGGGCATTGTTTGTGCAAATAAAAGCCTACAAAGTGAGAAAGGGAAAAATGTCCTGCAGAAATATAGCCAAGACTGGAATGATACAGCCAGGACCGTGTTTGCCAGGTCTGGAAATCCCTGCTCCCTTTTCCATTGATGGGATCTCCTGGAGTTCACCCCGTGTGACCCAAGCAATGCCATCACAAACCAGTCCCAGCCCCTGGGTTTTGCTTTTCCCTGAGGTTTTAATCAGCTCCTTTGACAGATGCAGGCACAGAGGGGGTGGCTCTGCAGCCAAACAGTTCTCTGGGTGCCCTCAGAAACAGGTCTTGTTCCAAAAGTCCCAAGATGCCTGGGGCAAGTCCCATCCCATGGCAGCTGCCACAGCCCCAGCCAAGGATCAGAGAATCCCAGGAGTGAAGGGACTCCTTGAGAGCATCTCCCTCCTCCTCCTGCCCCAAGACAGTCAGGACCTCCCTGCTTACCCTTGCCAGGGCTGTTCTGAACCATGCTGAGTTTCCCAGGCAGTTTCTCCTTCCCAGACTTCCCCGTCCTTGCCATTAGAAGTCCCTTCCCTCCCTTCTTTTACCTCTCATGAAGGAATGTCACTCCTCAAGTGTCTCTGCAGACTAACCAATTCCACTGCTCCCCCTTTAATCTGATTTTCCTGCTCCTTTAGTCATCCTCTTGGCATTTTTTTGGGCTGTCCCCAGTCTGACCTCTCTTTCCCTTGAAGCCTGGAGGGGGCCCAGCGCTCCAGCTGAGACCTTCCCAGCACCAAGGAGATAACTCCAGAGCTGACTTCAAAGATTATGCCGTAACTCCACGGAGCTTCTCAAGGGCTCAGACACTTCCCAGCTTCCCAGAGGTTGGCAGGAGGAGTTCCCATTATGAAAGGAGACTGGGGAAGGCGGATCTAAGACACCCACATTTTGGTGTCCACATCCACCTGGCCAAGCCTGGGCAGCTCTGCTGCCAAGGGGGCGAGGAGCTGTGGTGGCTCCATCAACACTGGGGTGGGATTTGGTTGCCACAGGGGGTGTCTAAGGTCATTTTAGTCTGAGGTCCTGCTGCCATTTGGCCTTTTGTTGACATCTAAGGTGCTTTCAGACTTTCCCAGTGCCTCTGTTTGGCCGACTGAATCATATCTAAGGCCACAGAGGGAATAAAGGGAATATAAATGGAATTTAGACATCCAGATCATTCAAAGACACCAACCTGGGGAAATCTATTAGTCTCAATCCACAACTGAGTCCTGACTTGGTATGCCAAGTCTCACAGCCTCCCTTGCTGTTTCACATCTTCCTTCTCCATTCCCATCACTTTTCCCTGTGTAAAGGCTCCCCTTGCCCTGCTGGGTGAAGGGCATTGCAGGCCCCCTTCCCTCTCCATCCCTGAGCATCAGCTGGGAGCAGAGCACTGAAACACCTGTGAGGGACCCCAACACTTGGCATTTGAGCCTTGTACAGAGGAGAGGGATGGTAAAACACCTTCCCTCAACTTCTCTCGCTCCATTGAGCTTTGCCTGGAGAGGAGCTGTCTCCTCCTGCCTGGGGATGTGCTGGAGGCTGAGCAGAGCCCATTCCTTCATGGAAACCCCCCTTCCCTTTTGCATGGCTCTCAGAGCTGGGCACCCCCAGGCCTGGGAGGGCTCTGACAGTAACCATGCCACGGGGGCTGTCAGTCAGAGCAACGTTGGGCAGTGTCAGCCACAGTTCGCCGTAATCTCCCGGGGGGAGAGCGGTGCCAGAAGTGACAGCTACCTTTATCCACATCCCAGGGATATAAACAATATCCTGAAATAATGACAGGGGCAGCATAAGCATCAATATCCTTCAGCTGCTTCTCCCCCCCTCTCTCTCCACCCCGGAGTATGTTCCTGAAAAGCCTCGTTTCCTAATACCTGGGGTTTCTTTGCTTATTAGCCTTATCTGCTGCAGCAAAGTACCTCGGTGAAAGACATTTTTTGGTGACTTTTTTTCGGAATGTTTTTGTAATCCTTGCATTTATAGGCAAAGACAAGGAGATCAAAGCTGCCCAGGGTTTATAAAGCATGTCAGGCTGAAAGTTTGACATCAATTAGAGTGATATACACGTTGTCCAGATTTATGAGAAAACACTGATTTGGCCCCATCCCCTGCCCCCAAATCAGTGAGACTCTTTGCAGTGACTTGCATCTCTTTTCAGGGCCTGCTGATGAGTGATCAGGGATCTGTGACCCAGTGCCCAGTGGTTCTTCCCAGCTGGAATCCTGCATGCACTGTGTTGGCCCGACTCGGCTGCTTCCATTCACTCTGCCCATGGCACTGCAGCAGCAGCAGCCAGAAATTATTCACTTGAAATGTTTTTGGAAGGGAAAAAGGGGGATATAGGACTGAGAATTTAGTTTTCTTCTTAATGTTTTTCTGCTTAATACTTTTTTTGTGATGTGTCTTCTTACGTTTTCTTTTGCAGTAGAAATGACTGTCACCAGAAGGAATGGCTGAAAAATGTAAATCCTTCATGGTTTGGTTGTAAATGGACACATTCCCTCTAGAAATCCAACTGAGGGATTTCCTAATGAGAGGAGGTTGGGTTCCCATCCCTACCATGTCCCAGTGTGGACACCCTCTCTGTGACACAGCAGGGAAGGTGCAGAGGAGCCTCATGGTTGAGCCGTTCAGGAGAAAAGAAGAGATTTCAGTTCACAGCCTCTCTTGGGCTCAGGAAAACAAAACTGAAATCATCTGGTTCCCAGAAAGGAGCCATGACCTTCCCTTCAGCCCTCTTGCTGAAGGTGGCCGAGCCTGTAACAAAAAATAAGTGACTTGTAGAGCGTGAAGGTAACAGAGGGGAGGGAAGGCTGTGCCTTTCATCTTCAGGCTGCTCCCCTGCACAGGTGGCTGTGCTGTCTTTGCTGTTGCCTTGATGCAGTGACATGGTGGGGATGGAGCTGGAGTCTGATTTATACACACAGACTCCCTCTCTTGTGATCTTCTGGGATTTGCACAAAGAATGATGGAATAGTTTGGGTTGGAAGGAACATTTAATGGTCAGCTAGTCCAGCCTCCCTGCAGTAAACAGGGACACCTTCCACTATCCCAGGTTGCTCCAAGCCCTGTCCAGCCTGGCCTTGGACATTTCCAGGGATCCAGGGGCAGCCACAGCTTCTCTGAGCAAACTGTGCCAGGGCCTCACCACTCTCATCATAAAAAAAATTCTTCCTAATATCTAGTCAAAATATATCCTCTTTTAATTTAAAATCATCACTCCTTGTCACAACAGGCCCTACTAAAATTTTGTCACCACTTGTGCCAGGTGATTGTGATTGGATTGTAACTTGCAGGAATATCTTGAAAAAATATTTTTGGTACTCAACTGTGAGTTTTCCAGCTCCCCTGCCTTTGGTAATTTGGTCCATGGAGAAGATCTGAAATGTCAGGAGAAAGTCAGCTTCCCTCAAGCTGGAGGAAATTCCTAGATATGGATTTGGAAGCAATGGAGCTGTGTATGTATCTGCTGTGCAGATTTCATTTACCTCTGGTGTCTGGACAGGCAGCAAATCCCACAGGATGATTTACCTCTGCATGACTGGACTAAATATCAAAGCAATCCTGAATATCTGGGAGCCTAAAAAAAGGTTCTGGATCTAAAAATGGCCAAAGCGAAGGCAGGGTGGGGGATGAAGATAATAAATGCAAATCGGAGAGTTTATCCCTAAATTAGACCTCGCCTCCATCTCATTTCCCCTGCTGCCTTTCAGATATCCTCCAGTGTTTCCTGGCAGTCCCTCCACATTTTTAGCATCCAAATTTTCCTCGTTTACCCCAGCGTTCACTGCTCTTCCTGCGTCTTGTGACCGAGGGTTGATTGCAATGGATGTTGCTCTTCCAGAGCAGACCAGGAGCTGATTGTCCCTTTAACCCTCCTGGAACACAGAAATCCACCCAAACCAAGGAATTCTCCCAAAGCACCTGTGGCAACTAGAAATGGAGTTTGCTGGGTGGAGGGAACAGGAGGTGAAGATTTCAGCTGGGATTTTTGTCCCTGTGTTGTCACAAGTTGTTCTCTGCCACAACCGTGTAATGAGCACAGAAACTGCCACCAGGATTTTGCATTTCCTCCAAGTGAAACTCAGTGCTGCAAGGACCCTCTCAAATCTCAAGGCTCCTACACACCTCAACACCTCCTCCAGATCTGACTCCAGGCAAAGGATAAGATTTAATAATTTACTGCTTTTGCATGGAAAATGTCTCAGCAAAGCCAGTTTTCAGCTCCTTTTCGCTCACGGTGGCTGTCGAGTGTGTCCTGTGATGGCCACTGGAGGTGTCACCCAGACACTCAGCACACCCTGGAAGGATTCAGCCCATGTTAAAGCAGACACCTCCATCCAGCTGAATTGCTCTCCAAGCTTCACTGACTGTGGAGCCTGGGGACTACGATGAATTCAGATGCCTAAAAACCTCCTTGATCATTTCTTGGAATCTTTTGGCTCTGGTGCTGAGTGGTGCCACATATTTGGGAAGGGGAGATGTGCAGTGATATTTGTGCTGTCCAACAAAGCCCAATCACATGACCCAGCCTGTCTTCTGATCATCCTTTGGAGGAGCACTCTGAAAATTCTTGTAAATCCATGAAGTGGCATGGCACCTTTTGTGTCTCAGCAGCAAAGGATGCTTGAAAATGGACCAGAATCAACATTTATGGACCAAAGAGATGATGTGGGGGTGTCCAGTACAGCTATTATTGGCTGAAATGAATGAGGAATCCCTATGGGACCACATTTAATGGTTTTTGCTAATCTCTGGGGTTATTTAGGACCTCAAGGTGTGCAGGTTTTCTCAAAGGACAACCAGTAGTTTCTGCAGACCCCAGTGGCATTTCCCATCTTGGGATTTTACAGTGGGAGCCAATGTTGTATCAGTGAACTGAGCTGAGTGATCCAATTCACCAGGGAAAGAAATATGAGTTACAACTCCTGAAGAGATGTTCAAAGGTTGTCTTTAGTTGTGGTGGAGCCACATCCTTTATTTCTTATTCTGGGCCAAACCTGAAATTACCTTGAGTACCTGCTCTGCTCATTTCTCCCAGATTTTCAGAGACTTTCAGCTTCTCCAAGCTGTGCTATTCAGTCCATGCCTGCACTTGCTCCTCATTTATAAAGCCATAATGAGAAGTTCAGTCTGGGAAAGACACCAGAAACTGGAACCCCTCTTTGAAAGAGCTGCATGTGGAAAAGGTGCCAACCACAGAGAGAAATGCTCTGGTGTTCCCTGATGTCTGCATGGCAGTGGGATACAGATCTAGAGGTTTAGCTGTCCTGGCTGCAATGATTCCTCCTACGATTGCAGTGGGAAAGAAATGGGAAGCCATGAAAATCATTAAAAGAAAGGCTGAGATAATTGGCATTGTTCAGTCATTTTGAAATTCAGGTCAAAACGCGTCAAAGTTTTCTCCTTTTTTGTTGTTGTTGGTTTTTGTTTGTTTGTTTGGTTGGTTTTTGGCTGAACTTGCCAAATTTGGCCTGAAGTTGCAAAGAGACTGGATCTGCCAAAACCTGCATTTTTGAGTGAATTAATGATG
The DNA here is from genome assembly GCA_013400495.1 of Nicator chloris. Taxonomy (NCBI): domain Eukaryota; kingdom Metazoa; phylum Chordata; class Aves; order Passeriformes; family Pycnonotidae; genus Nicator; species Nicator chloris. Next base: position 102,418 of record WAAE01017170.1, read on the forward strand.
GTTATGAAAAATTTCAGCCAGCTGAGACAAAACCCAGAGCTGTCTTGAAGAGATAAAGTTAAAATGGTGCAAAAGTCTTTCCAGACAAGCCTTTATGGTTAGCTCCTTAAAGGAATGCATGTACCTAACTCCCTCTCAAATGATGGAGAGTCACTACTTAATTCTTGGATGACTTTGGCTCTTCATGCTTAGATGGTGATGGCTGTTCTTGACAGGGACTGAACCAACAACCACTGAAAGCAAAAAGCAGAGTTCACAATTATTCCATTCACCCGATCCAAGGATTTGCACAGATTTCCCTACAGGACTGTGAGAGCAACATTTGGTGGCACAGGATTGGATCTGATCCCTCTTCCTCTGAGCAAATTCCTGCACCTGGCATGTTTCAAGCCCAGTTTGCTTTAGCTTTAGCTGCAAAATGTAGATTCTGTTGAAAAATGCCAGTGACTGTCTCTATTCTTTGGCCTTGTTTCGTTTTCAAATCAAAGAACAGCCTCAGCATCCTCCCTCATCCTCCCTTTTATTTCCCTCTTGGCAAAAAATAAAGGCATATATTTTTCCTAGGATGCTGGTATCTCTGCCCAGAACATGCCATGACATTATTTTTAACTCTGTTTTCTCTTCCTTGCTTTTCTTTATGGAAGAGCCTTGGAAGCCTCTCTTTTTTTCTTCATCTGCACCCACATCTGCTTTGCCCTTTCCTTCCCTTCCTCGCTGCTCCTGATAAAACACATTGGTCTGATGCCAGCAAAATGCCAAATGTGCTGTGCAGGGAGCTGGGCAGAAATACCTCTGCTGATTAAATCACCCTTTTTAAATAGCCTGAGCTGTTCATGTCAACCCTGGTGCCAGTTTCTTGTCTAGCCAAATCTCCTCAGCAGCAGCAGCAGGTCAGTGGCAACCAACCTCTCTTGCTCTTGGCTTGTGCTGAGAAAAGGCAGCTAAAAACCAGACAGATATGGAGATGTCTCCTGAAACAACAGGAGGAGCTGAAGGAGCAGGAAGAAACATTTCTGGGCAGACTGGGCTTTGCATTTCATTCAGATTCTGTTGTTTTCTTGCTGAGTGTGGGCTGAGTGTTGTGTGAAGAGCCCTAGAGGGCCGACTGTCAGTTGTGGTGTGTTTGTAGCTGGGTTTGGACCTTTCCTCTGCTGGATGCACAGGGCAGTGAGCGGTTTTGGGAGGCTCAGATTTGTCTTGGTGACCACCAAGGTCCTGCCACATAAAAAATATATGTGTAACGAATACAGAGAATATACAAAAGGAAAAAAAAGGTGAAAACCAAAATGGCATCACCTTATCTTTGAGATCTTGAGGCGCTTCCTGGTGCCGAGTTTTCTTCTCAGGGACATGGGGCAAAGGGGCTGCCCTGCTCATGGGTGACTGAGCTTCCAGTAGCTCCAATGCTCAGGTAGGCAGGAGGGAGGAACTGATTCCATTTTGCTGGGCACTCTGGACCTTGCAGATGTTGCACTTCAGAGAAAAGACTAAAGGAAGAAAGGCATGAGGAGGAGACCTGGCCTCCTCTGGGCTGGCTGTGCTCAGTAGATGACCACAGAAGGAGAAACCATCTCTGACTAAGAACAGATTTCTCTTTAAAATGGAAAAGACTGTTTTTCCCCACTATTCATACTGGTGGGCTACCAGGACTGCAGCAAAGGCTGCAACACTGTCCCTGTACATGGTGGGTGCAGGTTCCAGTGCATCTCATCTCCAGGCATTCCAGGCTTTTGATATTTCCTTGTCCTCCTTTGGGTTACAGACATTGGCACTAGCAAGTGATTGGGCCTGTGGACCAGGGAAAATCCTGCTTCCATGAGGTCAAAGTCTGTGGATTTATAATCCACATGAAAACAGTGTGGGTGTTTACATGAACAGGAAGAAAACCCAATTTTACACCAGCAAGGCTTTCAATAACACACCGGGGCTTTGTTAGGGGTGACCCTAGCTCCTAGGGGAGGAGGAGAACAGGATCTAAAAAATGACCCATGGGAACTTCTCAGCTTGCTGCTGGGGGCATCTGTCACTTTCTGTTGAAGCATCACCCAGCTCGGGGAGGGGACCCTGGACTGGAGCATCCTGTGCCCCAACCCCGCCACTCCACACTCGTCTGCCAGCGCAGCCCTGGCCTGTCCTTCCCGTTCCCAGGCAGGAGTCAAGGTCTGGTGGCAGGAGAGCCTGACGCAGGCGGCTCCCCCCGTGACGCTCCCGCTGCCGGGGACAGAACATTCCCGAGGGGTGGCCGGGGGGACAGGGCACAGATGCACACGGACTGTCACCTTGAGCGGCTCCAGAGCCAGCAGGGATATGCTGGGATTGTTTTGCCGTCCTGCTCCAGGCAAGAGGAGGAGGAGGAG
>WAAE01017171.1:0-46656 GCA_013400495.1 Nicator chloris
TCCTCCGCGGCTCGGCGGAGGCCCGGGCGGGGGCCATGGGCACGGCGGCGGGCGCGGGCGCCCTGCGGCTGCCCGGGCTGCACGGGTACGCGGTGGAGTTCTCGCCATACTGCCCGGGGCGCGTGGCCTGCGCCGCCGCGCAGTACTACGGCATGGCAGGTGCGGGGGGCGGCGCGGCGGGGGTGACCGGGAACGTGGCTCCTCACGGGAGGAGCAGGCTGGAAACGTGGGTGTACGGAAGGACAGACGGTGTCTGTCAAATGCCAAAGCATTCGGGGACCACATCCCTTTCCGCTGCGTTTGTTTTGCTGTGAGACAGCGCCTGTGCTCCGCGGCCGGGCCGGGAGTGTGGCGGGGGCTGCCCCTTGCCCTCCACAGCCCGCCGGGATCTGCCTCTTCCCCAGTACCAACCCGCTGCTGCCCTGGTGCTTCTCACACCGCCCTCGGGGGGAGCGCTCGTGTGACAGGGTCCAGAATAAATACGGTAGTAAAGACGTGCACAGTGTGAATAAAATGTCTGAAAATAACTTTCTCCGGTGACAGGACCCGAGGGAATGGTGTGAAGTTGTGGAATGGCCAGGGGAGGTTTAGGTTGGGTATCGGGAAAAGGTTCTTCACCCAGAGGGTGGTTGGGCACTGGAGCAGGCTCCCCAGGGAAGTGGTCACAGCACCAAGGCTGACAGAAGCTCCGGAAGTGTTTGGAAGATGCTCTCGGGTGTGACTTCGGGATGGTGCTGTGCATCGCTGGGAGCTGGACTCGATCCTGATGGGTCCTTTCCAGCTCAGCTTATTCTGTAATTCTGTGGCTTCAGTTGTTCTTGTTTTAGTTCGTGAGTGTCCAGGCAGGCCCTGGTGACCCCGTGGTCTCTTGAAAGAGCCAAGCTGAGCATTCTTCAATACCGGCGCCTTTTTCATTTCCGGTGGGAGTATTGCTCCCAAAAAATTAATTTAAAAAAAATCCAGGTGTAGAATTACTTTAATAATATCCCCATCAGATGAGGAAGCAGAACCAATGTGTGTTTTACCAGAACTGAATTATTTATTTCTGGTGAGCTGTGTTTGTATTACTGTATTCCGGAAGGGGTGAAAAAAGTGTTTGGTCTGCTGTGTTACCAAAAAGACAAAAGGGAACTCCGTGTTGGTGTGTCTGTCATGTGAGGCCCATGGGGAAAATGCACTTTCATGCTTTATAAGCAAGTCTTTTTCAACCTCACCTACAGATATAATGGAGTAAAAAAAAAAAGGGGGGCAAAAAAACAACCAAACAAACAAGAAAGAAAAAATAACAACAAACAAACAAAAAACCCCCCCACGAAAACAAACCAACCCAAAATCACCCACCAAAAAATACAAAGTCAAACCAGGACAATCTGATGTAAATGAATTACTGTTTCAGAGAACATGAGACCACAAGATGTTTAATTATGCAAATAATTGTTCGGCCTCTTAAAGTTCATGTGCCCTTTGTGTTTGCACCCTGAAGCTACCACAGAACCACCCCAGTTTCCTTCGGCATAGGGGAACTAGTTGTGATGTTTTGTTTCATTTTGCTGGTTTAGGTTGTGGAACTCTGGCAGTGCTGGAACAAAACGAAGCTGGAATTGTTCTGCTCAGGAGGTAATACAGGTTTATCTTTTATTTTTGTAAGAGAAAAACTTGCTGTGTACGTGTGAGTACCAGGCACAACTGAAATATTTTTGGTTATTTTTAGCGATATAAAGTATTTTTTTCTATTCTGAAGTAGCTACTGAATACAGGTCTTTGTATTTACATAGAAATTAATACATTTATATTTACATACAATACAAAAGATATGTTTATGTTGCATTGATTTTGTTATGGGAAATCATCAGGCTTGTACCATCGCCATAGTGTAAACCATTTTATAGAAAACTGACAACATGAATTAAGAGCAGCTTTTCTGCCCTAGCTTGAAATTATAAGTTCTAGCTTTTTTGGAACAGTTCCTTGACAACTAGGTTTATGCCCGTATGACTGACTTATACGGAAAATAGAGGAGGAAGCGACATCAAGTCATGGAGGTTCTTTCTAGGAGATACAACTTTCTAAGGGTTTTAAGGAAGTTGGTTTTGTTGTGGATGGAAGGAGGAGAAAAGTTAGAAAGGAGGGGTTTAATACTTGACTGTTATTAAGCTAAAATGTTTTAAGGAAAGCCTTGAAACAGTGATTGTTTAGATTAAGATGGCTGACATAGAAATGCTTAAAAATAGCTAATCATATTCAGAGAAACTTTTTTTCATTCATAATTATAAACCAAGACTCTTCATTGAAGATGTTCATCACTCTGTTACTTCTGTTAAGCACTCTGGTTTAGTTACAGTTCATTTCTGTTTCCACTTATTTTGTGGTAGAAAGTCCTGTTAAGTTCCTGACCCACAGACCATGTTGTTTATCAAAGTGTTCTGTGTGCATGCCTTTACCTTATCATTACTGCAGAGTGCCATCAAATTTGACCTAAGCTTAGCTAAACCTTCAGTGAAAAGGGGGTAAATAAATTTGTATTTCCCATCAGATAATATTGCAGTAATTGATAGCTGTTGTAGAGTAACTAGTATATGGCATCAGATCCCGTATGGTGAATTGTTGCTGTGTTGAAAGCATTTTGAAGGGAGCATGGAGTTCATCAGTAAAGTCATGACTGTGTTTCTGTTGGGTTTTCATTGTGACTCAGATTCGTAGTGGTGGTGTGAATTGGGTAGAGCTCTCCCAACACGGTTTTATTTCTTTGTTTACTACAGTTAGAAACCAAGTGCTCTTGCATTTTGGAGAAACCATAAATCAGACTGAGGCATATTGTACCTCTGTTTGTGTGGCAAGTTGTAGACTGAAGTCAGAGTTCCTTCTTTGTGTGTGGAAGGTCCTTGGCTCATTTATGCTTTAACTTAGTCTATTCTGGCATACAGTTGTAGAAATTGACATTCAAACAAGTAAATTAATTGTGAGGAGGTTCCCTTGAAATTCAAATATGTAAAAATGCTGTTTAGAATGGTAAGAAGGGCAATTTAAAGAAATGCTTTCTTTGCATGGAACTAGTCCAGACTTTTATACCATGCTTTCTCACAGATGAATATCTTTATTTTTCCAATTTAGTTTTGACTGGAATGATGGCCTATTTGATGTGACCTGGAGTGAGAATAATGAAAATGTGTTGATCACTTGTAGTGGAGATGGATCTCTGCAAATCTGGGATATGGCTAAAACCAAAGGTCCACTGCAAGTCTATAAGGAGCACACTCTGGAGGTAAACAGGCAAACTTAAAAAAATTAGTGAATGCTCTAATGTTTGAATAATTAAAGTATTTATTTGTAGTCTTATAATCAAAAGCAGCTTTTTGTTTTCTAACTTTCTTGGGTCTGTGGTTTGAAGTAATAACTTGAATATAAAGTGGATGTACATATTCTTGTGCATGTTCATACACTGTAGTAGGTCCTGCTTGATTACACAAATCTAATATATTCAGAAATAGCATTTGTGGCTCCTTACAGGGTCAGTAATCATTGTGATGTATGAAATTACAGCAGTCATGCTGTGATTTTTAGAGAGACTTATTAGATAAGTCTAAATCAGACAGCTGTTATATCAGTCTTATTCTTGATGTTGTGGAGTGATACACATGATGCAGATCCTTAGCACTTGGGTTGCACTCAGATCTGCTTATCCTTTTCCCTCCTAGCATCTGTGAGATCCTACTCAAATATGAACAGTCAAATGTTGGGACAGTATGTATGCTTCTTTAGCCTTGGTCTGATACTGTTGCATTTGATTTTCTTAAAATCCCAGTTTCTTTATGCAGTGCAGTATGGGTAGAGAAGAATATTATATTCCGGTTCATAAATACATTTGCATAGTTTCAAGGACATTTGTACTGTATTACATACATCTTCCCTAAAGTGATTTTTCTTCCCTTTTTTTTAAGCTTTCCTTCTAACCCTCTACTAACTTCTGTTAAGTCTTTGAACTTAAGATGCAATGAGTTTCACCCTGGATTTTACTGGCTTTACTGATACTTTATCAAAATGACATTGATCTCATTAGATATGCAGTCAAAAAACTGATTGAGGAAATTCAGTTTTATTACCAAAAACCTTAAGATTTTTTTCAGGTATGAAGCACAAAGCTAAAAGCTGAGTGACTGTAGTTGCCCAAGAGCCCATCTTCTGTAGCTTATTTCTTTGTAGTTTTTCTGCTTTGGTTTAATACACCTACTGTGTAAACTGAGAATTTTGAGGGAGGAGTTTCTAGTTGCGGTCAGGATGTTGTGATAATGTTCAAAGGCTGATAGTAGTTATAGAAAGATGTAGGTGAAGCATAGTACAAATTTTTTTGTTAGTTTGTTTCTGTCATTTTCTCATTGAAATTATGTCAGTAAATTTATTTTGGTTCTGCTACACCATCTGTTGTTTGCGAAATAAACATTTCTGTGTCTATGTCTTAGCTGAGCTGGTAGCATGGGAGGTGGACACATTCAGCTGTGCTTAGAAAGACAGTACAGGAAACATGGGCTGAGGGAGAGTTTATTTTATGACATAAAAGGTTTGTATTGATTCTTTATAAACTTTTATTAAGAGAACTGATCTCAGAAGGAATGTACCTAGTAATTTGTGGTAAACACTGGCAGTGTTCTCACTGCCTTCCTAATCCTTAATCCCTGTCTGACATTTTTAGTGGCAGTTTTGTCACTGCATTTTGTATTATTTCTAATGCATGATTGACATGGATCTGTTTCTTTTTGGCTAAATGAAATCATTGCCCCTTCTCAAAAAGAATGTGCATTTTTAATTTAAAAGTGAATTTGCCTTATCAAAGGACGATGAGTTTTATTCCAGCACTAGCCAACTGCTGAATCTCATTAATAAATTAGTCTAATTTACTATGGTTTTGACAAAATCTCGCTGGATTGTGAGATAATAGAATGCTTGAATTAAATTTGTCTTGTAAAGTGAGCCTGAACATTTATTTTAAGCTTTTTTAAATGTTTTTACATCTTTTTTTCTCTCATCTTTTCGTCTTGCCTGGGGCATTTCTTGCTGCTGTTTAGGCATAAGCTAGGGTTCATTTGTTTTATGATTGAAGATAAAGTACTAAAAGATTAACTGTTAAGGTTTATGCTGTGTTATTAGTCTTTCCCAGTTGCTCAAAACAGCTTCCATTGAAGTGTCTCTAAATTTATTTTGGAGGATAGCATGAGAAGGAAATAAGTGAACCTTAGTGTGTTCTTGGCACTGTCTTCTTTTCATCCTCTTCCTATTACCTAGTCCTGTCACATGCCAAATGGACAGTATGTCTTGCTTTCCCCAAGCCTGTTGTCTGTTCTGTTTGTAATTCTTGCCTGAAGGAGAGTTCACCCAGGTCCCACTGCCTCTGCTGCAGCTGCAGAGCGCTGAGCAGTTCCAGCCCTATGTGCCATATGTGCCCAGGTCTGTGTCACAGCACGTGCCCAGCAGATCTACGTGCTGATAGCTTGGGAGCGAGCTGGGAGCCCTGTGTGTGCTTTGCCTTATCCGTGCAGTAGATCTGATACATCCCAAGTGCAATGTACTGAATACCAGCTTCGTGGATTGTGTGACACAGGTGCATGTTTCCCAAAGATCTGTTTCTCTCTGGAAAATATGAATATGAGAGCTAAACACTTACTGAGCTGTTGGGTGAAAGAGGCATACTGTGTAGTGACACAGTTAGGGGCATTTCCAAACAGCAGCAGCTTAGGAGTGGAGCTCAGGCCATCACACAGATTCAAAGGTAAAGAGAGAAATATTTGTGAGGAGCTTGGGAGCCACTTTGGAGAACTGTCATGTCTTCCATTCTTAGAATCTATGGAGAGGTACTGGTGTGTTTCCTTTGTTACTATTTTATTAGGAAGTGTTAGAGGTTAGAGTAGAGAGGAGCATGTTTTAATGAACTGTAGTACAATTAGTTAGCTAACAAAAGTACAAAAGTCAAGAGTATGGTTTGACAACCCAAAAGATTTACCTATCAGTTGGTTATATGGCTTTTATACTGTCCCAGTGCCTTGTATATTTGGACTATAAGCTCCTCAAGGAAGAGAGTTAGTACAAAATGGTTCTGGAGCAGTATGGCTTTCAGTATATGGGAAGCAGGACTTTGTCAAACAAAAAAAGGAGATAAAGCAGCTTGTTTTTCTCTGGGCAGTGGTTGCCTTCCACTTCTGGAAGATAAGCAAATAGATGAAAACCTGTTCATATAAGCTGGATCGAGCATAGACTGAAATATTTCTTAGGAAGGAAAATGCTCAGAAATAGCTAAATATTAGCTCAATTTCATTTCTTACACAGGACACTCTTCATAGAAGACTTTGACAGTTGCTAGATTTCTTTCCCTTCCAGTTTCTCGGCTTTTTTAATCTGGTAACACAGGTCCAAGCACTTCCACTTTCAAAACAGGGCTGCTGTTATTAAATACACAATTCCATCTATCCAAGACAAACCAAACATCTAGTATGTTGACTTGCAGACCATATCCAGTGCTGTGCTAGAACTAGATAATCCCAGGTGGAGTACAAATGGTGGTTAGTGGCCCAGCTGTTGAGAGCAGTGCCACCTACTGCTCGTTGGTAGTGACCACATTTCTGAGAAGTGTCCTGGGAGCTCTGACTGGGTCAGGAGGTGAAGTGGATGGACTGTTTTAGCTAATATTTATCCACCTTACACTGAAATGGTTCATGTCCCACTGCAGCTTATTGAATCACTTTGGTGTGAGGTAAAGCCAGACAAAACAGAATGCACCTTCCATTAAGTAAAGATATGTATTTGAAGATGGAAGTTGTACATGTACTTGAGACTTGAGGATTTTAAATAATTTGAAGAACTACCTTAGTGTATTTGTTTTGGTGAGGCAGCAGAGCTGAAAAATCAGCAGTCAAGGGTGGAGTTAAGGTATCCTCTGTCAAGGCAGGGACCAGCATTAGAATATGCTGTCAGGGAAGAGGGAGTTTATTTCACCTACACAATGGAAAGTAATTTCTTAATAGCTGAAATGAGTAGTTGTGAGGGAAAGTGAGTTTTTAATTTATTTTATTTTACTTGTTTGAGGATTTGGACAGTAAAAAAAGAGTGCCATAGAACCTGGAAAAGATGAAAACCAGGAGTATTTTAAGACATATATTTCTTAGGAGAATTAGATATAAAAAAAAAGTATTTATTGTTAGTCAGCCAAAATCTCAAAGTTGTCTCTGAAGAGAGATGGCATTTACAATGAAAGATGGCTAGCAATTGGAAACTGTAGATCTTTGAATAAAATTGTATCAGTGATATGAAATCAACTCTGAATTATGGTTTTTAAAGTGGTAGACTCCTAGTGATGGCAGATACAGGTCGATTTTGTTACAACTTTCCTTTTTTCTCCATTTTGGCTCATCTCTGCTTTTTAGGATATTTTTCTTCGCCTGTATGTACCTTTAATGTATGACTGAGATGCTAAATTTAATTTTCATTCAGGTAAATGGCATTGTTGGCAGTTTTGTTGTGTTTTAGTGGTACAGTTTTTCAGCTGCCTAGGATACAATCTGCAAATCCAAGTCTGTTTTGTGAAACTGGCTAACCACAGCCTGAAATGTGTATTCTAATGCTCCTTCTAAACTATGCTCTTATGTCATTTGCAGGCATATAGTGTTGACTGGAGCCAAACTAGAGGAGAGCAGCTAGTGGTGTCTGGTTCATGGGATCAAACAGCCAAGCTGGTATGTTGGTTTTCTGCTGAAGGTGCAAAGTGTGATTTCTTTTGGATCTTGTAGTTCTTTGTGTTAAGAAACAACATGGATTCTCTTTTCCTTTTTATTTTTACCCTGTGGCTGAAATTCTGCTTTAATTGAGAGATTGCTTAAGCTCTCAGTTGGTATCAGTTTAAGCATACAAATAGTTTTTTTTTTAAGAAGTTAACTTAGTCTTTCTATATGTATAAAGGTTTTTTTTCAATGTGTGAACCCTTTCATTTCCTATTGAATGTGTATCTCAACAGTTTTCTTTTTTCCTTTATTCAGTGGGATCCAGCCGTGGGGAAGTCATTATGCACTTTTAAAGGCCATGAAGGGGTCATTTACAGCACTATATGGTCTCCCCACATCCCAGGTTGTTTTGCATCTGCCTCAGGTAAGTGTGATGGTAACGAGGTTCTCACCACAAAAACCCAAAAGTCACCTTCGGTGTTAGTGGATCAGTTCAGCACTCTGTCCAGCAGATGGTAGTGTGTGTCATATGCACTTGTTCTATAAAAGTGCAACAAGGAAATCTCAATGTATTTCTGCAGCTGGATTTGTAGGTTCTGTTACAGTCAGTAGATCATCTTGGCTATTTAAACAAGGATCAGCAGTTTTCTAGCAGTGACCTTGTGGCAGTTTTTTCTGTTATTTTATATAGCTGTCTTCCATTCATCTCACTCTTGCTATTGACCACTAAATCACGTTATATACTTTGTTTTGTGTTTTAGCCTATGTTTTTGTTCAAATTATCTCAAGTGTCAGTAGACTATTAACTCTGTGAGAAATGTAGTCAGTTCCCACTGAGGTTTTTTTAAGTACTTCTGTAGATTTCTGTGCCTTGTTCTCTGGGAAAGGTAATAATCAGTTTTAGTTTTCTGCTTTGGCCAGTGCTATGGGTCTTGCTGGTAAATACAGTCACAGTTGAGTTGGGTGTACACAGAGGCAAAGAGAGGTGAGGTGGCGGTGTTTTCCAAACACTGCTCCTGCTTCAGAGGCACGAGGAGAGCTCTGCAGTGATACCTTGAGCCCAGCTGATGATTAACTGGGAGAGAGGTGCTGTGAGCCACACAGTTTGCCTGGGAAATAAAATGGCTATAAGGCACTGTATTAATACAAATATTGGTAGATTAACTCCTGAATTTCTCAGATTTCATATCTGTTGTACTTCGGTACTGATTTAAATAGATATTGTTTGGCTCTTATATCAAGAGGGTAAGTGGGTATAACTAGGTTTTCCTGTTACTGAAGTTAGAGAGACACTGTATACACACAGATGCTGGTCTTCCCTATTCTGTGGGAAGTCAGATGAAAAAGTACACATGGCTTTCATAAAATTTCAGTCTGGCTATTTCCATCTGATTCTGCCTGCAGAGTTTAGCTAGAATGATGAACGAGTAACATTTATTTGTTCTAACATAATAGTGCTTGAAAGCCAAATGTTGGAGTACAGGTTTTCCACCTTATGTGGTGGATACCTGCCTAACTTTCCTGCAGAAACTTACAGGATTGAGCCCTGTAAACTGTACGAACAGTTCTACTGAAATGCAACCATACTTCAAAATACTAGCTAAGGACCATTTGGTCAAGGTTAAGTTGTTTTTTTTGCATGTTCCAAGGAATGTTCTCTTTAAAGTCCTGCTTAGAACCCTCCTGTCCATGGTAGTCTTACCCATACAAAATTTAGGGCATTCTAGATGAACGAAAGGGCTTTGCTGATACAACTAATTATTTCATATTTGAACCTCTAGGATATGAAGCCAATCTTTCTTCTAATACATTGCCACTTGAGCAATTTTGGGAAACATTGATTGTTAGATGCTGTATGTCGTGGTACCTAAATTGGGTGCAGCAATTTATCTGTTCTTTGAGTGACTCAGTGGGTGCAGCTGTTGGAAGTTTTGACTAAAACACGGCAGAGTTCCTATTATTCTGTGAATTTTTACTTTGATGCTTGAAAGGGACTAACATGCTACTGGAGCCGAAAGCTAATTGCAGTCAGTTTTCACTCGTCGATGGAAAAACAACGTGCACAAAAGAGAGTATTTTTCTTCTCTAAATACTACTCGGGTGTGAAATAAAAATCTATCAGGACACTGATAGTGTAATTCTGGGTATAAAATAATTCAATTTTATAAGAAGAAGTCTTCAAAATGGTGGTGAACTTTCTTACAGTTTCCAAAATAAAATGTCTGGTGTGCTTCTAGATGAAATAATGTAACAATCATGACATGCTGATGTGGAAAAGGTTTCTGTGTTTGCATTGTTTACATTGAAATTTTCCTAAGCTTTGATTGGATTGCTTCACTACAGAAAATACATATTGGCAGTCATTTCTTTGGTCAGCAGGACTGTGAATAGCAAAAGGACTCATGACCCTCTAGCTCTGTGTATAAATGCTATTTCCTTGTAAAAAAGGTATATCACACAGTTGATGTTCAGAGAGTTTATTGTTTAGTGCTTAATGACATTCTCCTCTGTCAGTCAAGGTATGCGATGAAAGTAAAGTGGAACTGTTCAATGAGGCTGGTTGTCCTCATTTAAAACTCGCTATGATCTGCATACTCTATGAGGATGACAGAAAATCATGGGACAGAAAGCTAAATTTCACTGATGATTCATCTTCTATTGAGCTAAAGTTGGAGCTGGAGAGAAACTTGAATCTCAATGTGATAATACTGTGTCAAATTTAGAGCTGTTCCCTTCTTTGGGATGTGATTGCTGGAAAGGTTGACCTGCGGTTTTGTGGTCTCTTATTTCGCAACTTTTTCTTGTCTTGAAAATTAGTAACTGAAGTGCGTCTGGAGGGAAACTTTTTGTACTTCTTTTCATCTCACTTGCGTTTTTTCACTTTTTAAAACAATACCTTTTTTGGATGTTGTTGTTGAAGATTATTGAAACTTTCCTTTCTTGAAGGAGTCTGTACTGCTTTGGGATTGTCAGGTGTCTGTGTGTCTGTATCTTTTTCTCTCTTTTGCCCCACCTGTCCCCTTTCTCTCATCCCACCTCACACATACCCGGTCACAACCATATACTTAGTGCTGTCTTAACAGGATGGTTGTAATGCTTGAGAAATGAGAACTATTTCATGTTGCAGCATCTTCAATCCTGCATGTACAAGTAAAATAAGTTAGGTGTGTTGTAAACCACAGATTGGAAAAAATGTTGGTTGTTAAATACTACTGATTAAACTAAATGTAAGTAAAACAGTGCACTCTTTCTTTTTTTCTTTTAAAGGAAGTAAGCAAGGGGAAAGAAGGTTTGAAAACATTTTGCATGCCACACCACTGCCATTTTCCTGCCTTTATTTAAATCCCTATAGAATCCTGAAGAAGTTTAATTTCCATGTAACTAATTAATTTCTGAACACTGAAAAGAGAAAACCAAACAGAATTGCAAACCACAGTAAAATAGCTGCTGAAATTATTAACTTGGCCTGACGCTAATATTTGATTTTGAAATACGGCTTTTTATCAAGCTATTATGAGACTAGAAAAAGAATACAAGTGAAGAAAATGAGAAATACGAGATGGCAATATAAAGCAATTGAAAAAGAATTTTATATAAGGTATAGCCTTTTTGCTTCATTAAGTCTCCATTCTGAATACATACAAGAAAACTGAGCTTGTCTGCAGTGGACAATAAAATGCAATTGAATTGCAAAAGATATATATGTCTGATGCTTCAGTTAAATTAGGTTTTATTCAGCATCTAATAAACTTCCATTTAACATTTACAGGGATGTGTGAGGTGCTTTACCATGCTGTTATCTTCATGTACAATCATTCGTACATTGAAAAAGAAAGTAAATGGCATATCTGTTTTTGGTTGTTTTTGAAATTGTGATTTAATAGTAACAGAGCAAACTGTTAATTCTGGATATGTAAATAAGTGCTGTTGTGATGTCAGTAACAATTTCTGAGCAGATAAGATAACCAGGATGTTCAGGTGTACGTGCAGCACCAAACCAGAGCCCTGGTAAATGTCTGCCTTATGCTGAAAACACACTGATGTGGAAAATGTCATTAAAGAAGTGACATGAATATTTAACAGCAGCCTCATGGCTAAAGGGGTTTAATGACTCATTATGTCATTTGCCTAGTAGATTTTTTTTTAACCCAGAGAGCAAATTGGTGAAAAGCTCATAAAGAACATTAAAAATGCACACAACAGTAATATTTAGTCAAATGTTAATCAGTTCTACTAAATGATTCTCCATGAGTGCAGAGCAATAAGCCTTGCTTAGCACTGTGGTTTATAAAGAAATCATCCTTTTTAGTATCAACTGGGTTTATTGTCCTTCAACAGTAGAAAGTACTTAATAAATACCATTTTACCTTTATCTGTGGGTATTCTTCGATACAGATACAACATTGAAAATGAGGGAAAATATGAATGTTTTGGATTTGACAAAGCCCAGATTTAGAATGACTGATAGCTATTTTCTTAAATACTGGGGCCTTAGTTTTAATGCTGCTTTACTTTTTAAATCACTCTTTAAGTTTACTGATCAGAGCAGGTACATCATTTTAATAACATCTTAATTCATGAATAAGGGAAAGAATTTTTTTTTGAAATCTGCCTGACAATGTCTGTATTCATCAGTAGTTAGATCAGTTAATTGTATTCTTTGCTCAAAGACTTGTTTCAGACTGAAAGACCAGGGCAAAAATTTTCTTGTACCTCAACAAGGTGTGATAGTTTCTGATACATTTTTGTTATGTCCACAAAAATGTTGGATGACTGTATCTTTGCTGCTTTACATACAAATCTGTAAGTCCAGGTCCCACTCCTGTAAGCCCTTTTATTGAGTGCTAGACTTCAATGTTGAAACTAAAAACCATTGTTAATCTCATATTCTGTTTTACTGCCAGCCCTGAGTTAGTGAGTAGCCTTTTAAAAAGTCTCCTTTTGCTTACTGGTCTCTTGGTGACAAATGTGTGTAGTAAAGGGATTGTCAAGCTGTAGTTTTATAGATCAGGCTGGCATGTAGTCTTGGTGCACCTTTCTCTGTTTGATATTCAAATTGTAAAAAACCTACGATTGAACAAGTTATTTTGCATGAAATAACAAGCTGGTGAAGGTGTACATCTACTAAGAGAACATTTACTGAATTAGTGCAGCTTCTCAGTAGAGGTGATTTTTGTGTTTCTGGACCAAAATTTGGGGATGTCAGGCTTTTGACATCAGTTTTCTAAAGTTTCAGCTCACATTCCTGCCTCAGAAGTAGCACTGAGCAAAAGGAGGAGCCACTGGAGAGCAGGGCTTGCAGACAAGTAATTCCAAAGATGCTTGTGTTTGTTCAGGTTTTTTAAAAATGGAAGAAATAATCCGTTATTTGGCTATGACAGTGGTTTCTTATGAGTTCCAAAGCACTTTTTTCTAGAGGTTTATATTCAATCCATTTGTGTGCGGTGTGGGTCCCCTTTTTGCTTCTTATGACCCCTGGTTATTTTCTTGTTTAATGTGTTAGGAGAAATGCCATAGAAAACAAGGTTCAAGGCTTTGCAAAAAGTGGTCACTTTTGAAATCCAAACCCTAAAGCGATAAAAGAATAAGATGCTTCAACTTACTGCATGGTACATTGTTGTACAAATCAAGCATCTAAAGATAGAGAGCAAGTTGACTGTGGAGTTACTGTGGTTTGTTGCAGTTCAGCCAAACTGCTGTTTATACTAGAAGCTTTTGAAATACAATTTACTTGCATAGTTTGTTATGTAGTGATGTGAGATGAGTGTTTTCATTTGCAATCTGTTACCTCAAAACTTACCAGCACAGTATTGAATTAATCCAAGTCTTGTTCTCCAGTGTTGTGGTTTAACCCCAGCCAGCCACCAAGCCCCATGCAGTCACTCCCTCACCAGTATGATCAGGGAGAAAATGGGTAGGGTAACAGTGAGAAAACTTGTGGATTGAGATAAAGACAGTTTAATAGGGAAAACAAAACCTGTGCACACAAGCAAAGAAAAACAAGGAACTAATTCAGTGCTTCCCATATGAAGACAGGTATTCAGCCATCTCCAGGAGAGTAGGGCCCCATCACGTGTGATGGTGACTTCTGAGGACAAACACCATCTCTCCAAATGTCCCCCCACTTCCTCCTTCTTTTCCCCACTTTATATACTGAGAATGATGTAGTAAGTCTGGAATATGCCTTTGGTCAGTTGGGATCACCTGTCCCAGTAATGTCTTCTCCCATTCTTCCGTGCATCCCCAGCCCTCTCACCAGCAGGACACTGAAAAGCAGGAAAGGCCTTGGCTCTGTGTAAGCCCTGCTCAGCAGTAACAAAAACATCTCAATATTATTAACCCTGAGCTCAGCACAAATCCAAAACACAGCCCCATACCAGCCACTGTGAAGAAAATCAAACCTACCCAAGCCAAAACCAGCACATCAAATAAGCTTTACTAAATCATTCTCTAGTGTACAAGCTGAAGTGTTTCTCAGGAAATGAGTTTATCCCTCAATTTATACTACAACCTAACTATAGTAAAGTACTGTATATAGAACATGCTATAATATAAACCACTTTCAGGTTGTAATATTTCGTATTAAAATCTCACATTGTAAAATGGTTTAGTGTTCAGAAGAAATAAACAGTAACAGTTTTTTACAGTAAATTAATTTTGTTGGGTCATGTGGGTTACAGGTAGGTATGTAGCCTATATTGCCATTTTCTGAAGAATGGTTTAATCATAAGTCATAACTTGGTCAATTTTGAAAAAAAAAATTGTCCCAAGATTTATGTACAATCCTCTTGGGAAACACTGAAATAAAAATTTCATTAATCTTTTCCTTTTCCTTTCCCTTTCCCTTTCCCTTTTCCCTTTTCCCCCTTTCCTTTCCTTTCCTTTCCTTTCCTTTCCTTTCCTTTCCTTTCCTTTCCTTTCCTTTCCTTTCCTTTCCTTTCCTTTCCTTTCCTTTCCTTTCCTTTCCTTTCCTTTCCTTTCCTTTCCTTTCCTTTCCTTTCCTTTCCTTTCCTTTCCTTTTTCAGAAAAAGAATTGTTTGGGCTCTTCCCTAAAATAACTTAAAACTCCTAATTTTTACCTTGACAGCATTTTGTATCAGACTAAAATTGACCAGTTGGAAAGTATATTTCAACTGGTAATTTTGCGTACTTGCTAAGTAAGTCGTGCTACATGGAGATAGATTTTGTGTATTTGGTAGTATTCTCAGATGATTTAGCTAAAGCTGTTATTTGTCTCTACTTCTGTCTCTTTGTGTGGAATCCAGTGAGCTTATTCCTGTTCTAAGTTTTCTTGTACTGTTGTGTTGGTTTAACCCCTGTTGACTGCTCAGCCCCATGCATCCACTCAGTCACTCCCCCGCAGTGGGATG
Source organism: Nicator chloris (assembly GCA_013400495.1). Lineage (NCBI taxonomy): Eukaryota > Metazoa > Chordata > Aves > Passeriformes > Pycnonotidae > Nicator > Nicator chloris. The sequence goes on from WAAE01017171.1 coordinate 15,074, forward strand.
AAGAGGGAATCAGAAGGGTCAAAACTGGAAAACTCATGGGTTGTGGTAAGGGCAGTTTAATAGGTAAAGGAAAAACTGTGGATGCAAGAACAAAACAAGGAATTCATTCACTGCTTTCCACAGGCAGGCAACTGTTCAGGCTTTTCTTGGAAACACAGTTCCATCCTGCATAATGGTTACTTGGGGGGACAAATGCCATCATTCCAAACATCTTTCTTCCTTTTTCTTCTCCCAGCTTTGTAAGTTAAACATGACACCATGTGTTATGGAGTATCCCTTTGGTCAGCTGTGGTCAACTATTACAGTTGTGTCCCCTTCCAAGTTCTTGTGCAACCCCAGCCCCACCACTGGCAGGGCACCATGAGGAGCTGAAAAGTCCTTGACTTGGTGTAAGCACTCCTCAGTGACAACCAAAACATCAATGTGTTATCAACGCTGTTCTCATCTTAAATCCAAAGCACAGCACTGTACCAGCTACTCAGAAGGAAAACATCTCTATTTCAGCCAAAATCAGAACAATTATCTCTGATAAAAACAATCAGCATCCTCATTTTAACATGCATAAAAAGACTGGTTTTGAGTCATGAGATTTGGATTCTACTTTTCCTTCTCCCACAGATTTTCCATTTGATTCAGGCTAAATAATTTAATCTGGTTTAGTATTTAAAAATACATATAAGTAAGTAAGTAATGTTAACTTGTAATCATTCAGTGGCAGTGCAAACATATTTTAATTGTGATGGTTTTGGCTTTTTACAAATGCATGTAGTGATAGAACAAGGGGTAATGCTTTAAACTGAAAGAGGGTAGGTTTAGATTAGAAATTATGAAGAATTTCTATACTGTGTGGGTGATGAGGCACCAGAACAACCAGAACAGGTTGCCCAGACCTGCGGATGCCCCATTCATGGAAGTGTTTAAGTCCCTGAATGGGGCTCTGAGCAACCTGGTCTAGTGGAAGTTGGTTCCTGAAAAACATTGTACCTGCCCTAGTTAGAGTCCTTTTCCCCTTCAGATAGTGCTTCAGGTTTCATGGGGTTTTGTTAACCTCCCAAATACCTAGCTATTTTTTGTAGTTGCTGTTACACCTCTGCACTGTTTGGAAGTGGTTGCTTAGGTGGTTGTTCTCACATCTCACATTTGGAGATGATGATTTATAAATTTGGGTAAAATATATCTGTGAGTGAAAAAGATAGTATAAATGCTACATAAAATTTATGTCTTAAATAAACTTTATCTTTTCACTATCAGACATTGTCATTCACATTAGCAATCTTTATCCTGTGTATAAGGATGATGTACTTGTAGATTAGCATCGATTGAAAGGTTTTGAATAGATGAGTGTATATTGTGTAGTTTTATTGATTCGTCCAAGATTTCACAAATATTCATTAGAAAGAAAACAAGCGAGTACAATGTATAAACAATTCTGAAATCATAATTATCTAATGGACCAGTGAAAATCTGTTGCCATAGAGAGATTTCTTCTTACAAAAATAGCAATATTTTATGGGGGGAATGTTGGGCACTTTTGTAGTTGCTTACTTTGGGATGTCAGCTGGAAGTGTCTGTTAGTGAATATGATTGTTCTAGGTATGCTTGTACTTTCTATTATTATTATTATTATCCAACTTTTGCTTTATTTTGTGGAAGAAGTGCATGCTCAGTATTTGCAGTACTCATGGAAATACGGAAATTGCAAAATTTTTAACTGCAGCTTTTGTTGAAATTAAATGTAAATATATGTAATGGAAATAAGTTTGAGGTTAAAAAAAAGTTTGTTAAAATTTGCACTGAGTCAGGATTGCACTGTTTATCAGGGTTTTTTTTTAAATTAATCTGATTTTTCCACTTAAGTGAAAGAATTGGATTTGCCTTTGGCTTTAAATCAGTCTTTTCTATTCACAGAAAGGTTCACTTGCATGTTGTGTTACTCCATTAAAAACATTTTACTGATAGTGCCAGCCAGAATTAAGAACTGCTAAGGCTAGCATTTTCAAAGAAATAAAAAAAAGGAAAAATAACCATTTTTTTTCCTTTTTTCATGCATCAGCGTTTTCTATTAAAAAAGAAGTAATTGGGGCAATTGTAGATTTACTGTCAAAATTGATATTGGCTGAATAACTTTTCCAAATGCTTTTGGCCCTCATAATGCTACTGTAGCATCTCTGTAGCAGTTCATTCTAGTTCACCTGGATTTATATATTTATTTGCTTGGGGAAAATGATCCTGTCTGTAGTGAAATATGTATTTCCCCTTCAAATCTATGTTATCTGATGAAATTAAAATAAAAGCTTTTAAAGAAGTCCATTATAATATCTCGGAAAGACTTAAAACTCAAACTGAACTGTCCTCTGCAGGCAAGCAGATTAGCAAGGCTAATGGAGAGTGGATGGGTGTACTGCCTGGTTTTTTTGCCAAAACCCTGCTGCTCGTGTTTCTTCCTCTCCATATGTTGCCCTGTTTTCATAAGCACTGTAGCGATGTTTGAGGCTTCAGCTGGCTGCAGGGTGCCATTGTCAGGAGTGCTATCCATGTACTGAGCAGCAGTCTTCCTCTTGACAGTAGGGGAGGGGAGTGAAAACAGGGAGAAATTGGGTGTTGTTCCCACCTTACAGATGGGGAGTTTGTCCACCAAGAGTGCAGCATCTCTCCCAGGGCTGAGGACGAGCCAGCCAACACCAGAGCAAGCTCCCCATGGTCTCCGCGGTCAGAAGGCTGGACTCGCGACATGTAGTGAACCAAGCTCTCTCTGCCTTATTTATTTAAACTTTCCAAATGTTTCATAGGTTTTTTTGTGAAGTCTGCAGGGTCTGGTAGTTCATGCCATTAGGAATATTGCTGTGGCTCTAGGGATGATTTTATTGGATCTGTAGCCAGTTTCTTGAAAGGAGCTATGATTTTTTTGTGCCCAGCTGTATATTGTCACCAGAGACGGTGACCAACAGGGCACTAAAACCATTAAAGCACTTGTATATAAACACCATGAAAATAATTATAAGGAAATACCAATAATTTCTTCAGTATCAGCGTAGAACAGTGGCCTTTTAATTTAGGTAGTATTGATACATGCTTCCTATAGAAATCACTAGTGTTTTAATCACCTTTTAGTGATTAAATTTGTCTCTTGAATGAGCATAAGCATAATAATAAATTCTAATTAATTTTCTGTCTCTGTAAGCTAGAGAGCTAGAGAATCCATTTTTGCTGACACCAGGCTAAATATTTAGGGCTAATGAGAAAATCCCAATTTTAAAAACTGAAAAGCGTAGTTATCCTGTCAGCTGATGCACCTTCCGATGTCTTTACAAGCCATTAGGAACTGAATTTGTGAGAAGGGTGTATACAAATGCTAAATATCTTTAGGAATAGAAGAAGATTTATGGCTGGAGTTTAAGAGAGAGGCACAGGTGATTAACAGCTTCTAAGCTGAACTCCATTGCTGTACCTGTGCGCGCGCATGTGCGTGCTCCAAGGTCAAAGCACATGTTGCCTTTCATATCTGTAAGTTACAGTAGAATGACTTAATCTTCCAATATTGCAATACATGAGAGTAACTGCAGCCTTTGTACATGATGAATACAGGTGATAGATACATCATAAATTTTCCTTTCTTTGAAGGAATTTTGAAATAAGTCGTATATCAAATACTGTTCACTTTTCTTTCTGCCAAAAGCATGTGACTAGGTGGTCCTTCTCAGATGGCTTGAAAAGAAAGCTTTTTTGGTGATTCTGATCTTCTAACTTTGTTTTTAAATGGACCTTTAAATGGCTCCTAGTTTAATTAAATGTTATTTAAGTCTTTTACCCTATCTCCTTTTAATCAAATCTGAGGTTGAAAAACAGTGGAAGTGTTAGTAATAAAATGAAGTTGTGGAGTTTATTCTCTAATGAAAGAGCAGTATTAAGTTCAGATACCTTTCCTTGCATCAATCCAAATTCTGTAATGTGTCTATAATGTTGCTTGCTTTATTTGGCATGGGTGTCCTCGTGCAATCATTTGTTATTTCATACAGCTAAGAAACACTTGTCTGCTAAGTACTAATGGATTAACTGAATCCTGTAACTGATGCAACAACATTGAATCAATTTCTCTTTGTTTCAGGTGATCAAACTTTAAGAATTTGGGATGTGAAAACCCCAGGAGTCAAACTTGTGATACCAGCCCACCAGGCTGAGGTCTTGAGCTGTGACTGGTGCAAATATGATGAGGTATAAAACCATTCATCCCACTGTTTTGCTAATTGAACCACTCTCATTAAATAGCAGGGGGTTTTACTGCAGCATTACTGAGTCTTCTCTTTATGAAAATATGCCTAGTTGCTTTGTTGCTCTCATTCACTATTACATCTCCAGAAAAGTTTGTTCTAACAGATGGTCAGCCCAAGAAGATAGAAGATTTTGCTTACTCTTTTGTGTAATGGGCAGAGTAGTCAAAAGTGGAAAACCAGTTTGTGTTCCTCTTGCTCTTTAATTTACGTACTGGGGACATAATTTATGATTTATTAATCTGTATTTTTATATTTATCTAACTTTTGTATCCAACATATGCATTGCTACAATTTAGTAATTAAATGGTTGTGATGTATCTGTTTTTTATTACATCATCAGAACTTGCTGGTAACTGGTGCAGTTGACTGTAGCTTGAAAGGCTGGGATTTGAGGAACATCCGGCAACCAGTGTTCGTCTTGCTTGGTCATACCTATGCTATCAGAAGAGTAAAAGTAAGTTGAATTTTATTTCCCATTGGTCATCACTGAATGGTTCCACAAATTTTTCTGGTAGCCAGTAATGTTTTATATTATCCAAATAACTAGGAAAAAAACAACAGGATTTTAGATGTTACAGTGGCTGTTCTTGAAAACTTTCAGTTTAGCACTGTCAAACATTTTGATGTTTTGCAGATTGCTGGGATTTTACAGTATATGGCATCTTCAAAGTCAGTGTATTTACACGAAGAATGTTAGAGGGCTTGAGAGAGGGTTAGAAGGTTTATGTTGGCTAAATTATATGGGAAATTTGAGATGGGGAAAACATTTCCCTTACTCATTTTTAAATGATGCTGTTCCTTTGTCTTTCCACACAAAGGGCCAATATTCACAGAAGACAAGATACACATTGTGAATATATGCTTTTGTGTATACAAAGAAAATATTAATGTGTTCAAAGAGATTTTGAAACTTTATGCATGAAAGGCTTCAGGTGACTTTCCTGGATCTGTGGACAACTAGAACACCCACCAATAAGAATTTTCTGTAGATGCACAATGACATTTTTTCGTGTTATATGAGAACATGTATCCAAATATCTTTTTAGGTAAACCTCAAAACTGTAACTATGTTTCAGTGTAAAATATTGAAACCAGCAAAGAATGTGAGAGTCAAATGCATCAATATCAAAGTCTCCTGAAAAAGGAGATAATAACTAATCCTTTTAAAGCCTCTCAGGAACAGGTATGTTTATTAATATTCTCTAGGAAGTCTGAACTGGCAGAAAAAAGTTATCCTGGGTTGGTATTTTGTTTCACATGGCCTTGGTGTGTTTCTAACATATTTAGAAGTTACTGTGCTTAGTTTGTAATTTGTCAGAAAAGGGTGTGACTCAGGTAGTCATTCTGTATCACAAATCCTTTTAATGGTCAGACAACATGAGAAGCTCCTACTCCCCTTATGCCAGCTACCCCTGCCTGCTCTCCCCACTGGTGATTGATGCTAAGTTTTTTTCTAATTTAATGCTTGCATGACTATTCTCTAATCTTGCTCTGTGAAATATTTTTCATGGGAGAAGATGCATCCATGTACAAAGGAGACGTACTGAGAGTACATGACTTCTGTTCCATCTTACCAGGCTTTCTTTGCTTCCATTTCAAGACAGACATGGTCCCTGAGGACATAAGATATGACAGTGTGGGCCAGCGCTTTGGGGTGGTGCAGCATATCTATGTTTGTGTGGTGTAACTTACCAGTCACACTGAATTGAGAGAGAGACCTGGATTCTGCCTCTACAGAGGCAGCTGTCCCTACTGATATCCCTTCCCCTGTGTTGTGCCGACACTGGAGATTGTAAAGCTGCAGCTGATGGCTCTGACTGAAAACCCAGTCCCTGAAAGTGACTAGTTTCTGTCTGGATCATTAAGCTGTTCCAATTTGTTGCTCAACCATGCAATTGCAAGCCGTGACACAAAGGAGGGGGACAGGAGCACACAGTTTGAAGTAGAAAAGAAAGTGGAAACCACGAGTCTTGGCAGCAGTACACTCTGAAATTAGCTTAAACCAACCATGAAATCACACTCTTTGGCTGCCTGTCTTTTGTATTCTGTTCACTTGTTCAGGGGTTGTGTTGACTGTCAGATGTGAGGCTGGCAAGGAATTCTACCCAACACAATACTGTCAGGATTCCTGCAGATTTCTTGTGGTCTTTCACTGCAGTACCGGGCATTATCAGCACAGTGAGAACATCTGGAGTCCTTTTTGGGAGATTTTGGTGTTGGTGCATTTGATCCTCACATTCATAGCTGGCTTCAGTATCTTACACTGAAACATAGTTACAGTTTTGAGGTTTACCTAAAAAGATATTTGGATATTTGGATATGTTGGAGTCAGGATGGATGGTGTGGTGGTATCTTCTGCCTGTATTCAGCTGTTCAGATGATAAAATTGCAGTATCTTACAGTTAAATGGAGCAGAATTTTCTCTTGTAGCAGAAAGACATGCAAATTTTTTCAACTTATGTGTGTAGCACTCTGCTGAGTGTTTTGATAGAGTTTGTTGAGGTAAGTTTCTAGGATACTTAAGGTTAATGACAAAGCTTTGACTGGATGGTTTTGCTTTATCTTAAACTTTGTGGACATGCAAAAGAGGCTTATGGAAATTGTACCACTGTTTTTTGTTGTCCATCAGACTTCTTCCCCTCTAGTATTCATTTTCCTGAGGTGCAGAACCCATTTTGTTTCGGGAGCTTTTTCCCCTTGAAAAAGAAATTGCAGGAAGTCTACAGAGGTTCAAGTTCCAGCAAGCACATCCCTCAATTCTGCTATAGTAAAGAGAACTTTGTCAGCAGAGTTCAGCAGGCATCAACATACACTGGTCTCTTGGCAACTTGTGACAATAGCCCAGAATTAACTTTTGACTTTGTAGCTGCTGTGAGTAATATTAGAAGTCTTGCAGGAAGACTTAACTATAAACCATGGTGTGGGGGACCTGCATTTCAAACTCAAGTTGTGTCAGTGGCTTGTTGTATTTCCTGCTGAGAAATACAGATTTTAAAATAGTTGGAAACTGAAGGTTGCAAAAAAAAATAGAGCTGAGATGAACAATTTTTGCATTACTTCATCCTTTTTTTACTGCAGTTCTTAGACCAGTCTGCAGGAGTCCATGGAAGAGTGTATCCTGTAAAATGCCCTGTAGGAGAGGGGGAAATCATGAAGTGTTGTTATATTGCCTTCAGTTTTTCCACTTCTCTCCAATTTTCCCATTTGTATAAATAATTTCAAAATGGTAGGATATAGAATATATCAGTAATATATCTTATATTGTCTGCAGTATGGCACAGATTTTGTCTTTCTGAAAATAATTAACTGGTCTCATGGCTGGTTTGAAACTTGATTTATATAACGAGATGAAACTCAGCCTATTAGCCAAAAACGGAATTTAACAACCGTTTATATGACTATTCCAGAACTTTTTAACTTTACAACAGAGTTATTTGGTACTGCTGTAGTGAAATCTAAGCAAACCAGGATCCCACAGAGCATTACTTGTGCTTATTAATTCTATGATTCCTTGTAATTAGAAGCATGGGGGAGAAATACATTGATGTAGTCTATTTTGTTGCAGCATGATTTAAATAAGATGAACCAAGACCATTTAAATACTTAAACTTCAATAACTTGCTACTTACAGTAAGTCTGTATATGTTCACAATGTTTTTACTTTAAAATTTGGGTTTTTTTCCTGCAGTTTTCACCATTCCACGCAACCGTATTGGCCTCTTGCTCCTATGATTTTACTGTAAGGTACAGTATTTTCTCTAACTGGATAAAAATAGAAAGATTATCTATTTCAATATGGCTTACAATAGAGAACAGTTCCATAGTGGATATACTGAAGTACAGGTAATGTTGCTGTCAGATGCTTCATAACCTATGTTGAAAATGCATGTGTTTGTCATTAAAGGCCAGCTCAGTCACTCTGCTGAGCAATATCTGCTCTGTCAGATGCTTTCTGCAATCCTTTTCACATCACTCTACTGAACATAATTGCATCCAGTGATAATGTCTGATAAGAAGGTATCTTAAATTACCCTTTTAAAATTAATTTAGTTAGGTGAATTCATATGTTTCTGTGACACATTTTTATTTAGGCTTTTTATGAACAAAGTTTTTGTCCTACCAGTATCTGAGGAAGGTTTAGTAGTGTTCCACAGTGTGTATGCTGAAGCTCTTTAGCTCCTTTGGAAGTTCCCCTGGCTGCTCAGTATATCTGATACTACTGAAGATCTCATAGTACAGTTGTTTTAAAGTTTGATTTGATACTGTGATCTCTCTAAGATACACAGTGTCATAAATCAATATTCTGTGAAGTATTCCTGAATACCTAAATCACATTCTTTGATCTACATTTTAATTTTCTAACATGGACTGAATGTAGTAGGCAGTACATTAAGAAATGGGAGAAGCCCTCTGGCCTTCATAAAGAACTGCAAAGTTATCCCACTTGTCCAAATCATCTCAAAGTAATGTCACTTCTGGTTGTGTCCTAATTGGTCTGATTAGACCAGACCTGGAGAGGTTCTGTAGCCAAAGGGTTCTGTTGCTAATTCTCAGTGCCTGTATGTGTTGCTAAATCATAAATGATGCCATAACATCATATAAAGCTGCATCATGAGGTTAACCCATTAAGCATTGATTGTGTTGTCATGCTCTTCCCCTTTTTGACACCCACTATGTATCCTTCAGGTTTGGCTCTACTGTGCTTCATGCAGCACTGAAATGTAGTGCAATTTCAGCACTGGTGTTTTTGTATGTGGAGACTGTCAGAAAAGATGGAGAGAGCTACTAGCTCACAAAGCATTTGTGTCTATAAATGCAGAGCTTGCTTACCTCTCCACAAAATTCACCCTAGGCATTATTTTTCTGTTCAAATATTTACTTGTCATGACTAGGGAGAGACAGCAGAATTGAGGAGATGAAATAAAGATTTTTAACAGTTTTCTGAAACTGTTGGATTTGGTATGAGTGAACAAACAACAGAGAAAGCTGGGTGAAAGCCTTTGGAAAAGGTGTCACAAGCAAAATATTCTGTATAATGGAGGAAAATAGTTGCCATAAGAATTTGGGAACATCTCTTTTAAAGAATGTGTGGTATCTCTACCACATACAGTCATTTTATTGGATGCACCATACACTCCACATGTACACACGTGCACACATCCTGCCATATGTGCAATGCATGTACACCACACTCGTGGATGTGTGGACATGAATATATGTACACATACACATACATTTCAATTAAAGAGTAAAAATCCTTGATAAATATGTAGAAAGTGGAAGAGAAGTAGGGTTTCTAGTACATGGCATTAATTGTAGATCTTGTTGAATCTACTGTGGCCAGTGACTTTTTAGCCCCTTTAGTTGGGGCAGGGGCTGAATTTTGATCCATAGAACAGCATGGTATGGCAGTCCCTTAAAAACAGATTCATTGCAGTGTTATTTTAATAGCAGTTTAGTTATGATATTATTTATTTCTATTCTTCAGTGTGTCTGTTTGAAGCTCAGAATTATCTGCAAGCCTTAGTTTATAGTAGCTAACAGAATAGAGCATAGTGTTGGAGCAATCCTTTACTGTTGGAGCTCTGTAATCTTAAATGTTACTGAAGCTTTATAGTTTACTGAACAGCTGCAAATCTTAGTTCAGATTATCAAACTGCCATGTAAGAGGCAGGGGTTTTGTTTCTTTCAGGTTGTACAGCTAGTTTGGCACATAATCACAAATGGATATCTAAAAGAAAATATAGTAGGTTGGAAACAAAGTTAACAGTGCTCAGCTTCCTCCTTTGCAAATAGTATGATGATTGAATGTGAGCACTGTAGTCAAGCTACTGAAAAGAAATCTAGTTCACATGCCAGCTTCATACTGGAAGCTGAGAAAAAGAGGATGTTGATTTGAACTTGAGTTTTTACATACCTTGGTACAATGATTTATAATCCCTCTCTAGTAAATGCTTCATTCAGACAAATTTTTTCTATACCATTTCCTTATTCTTTGGAAGAACTCAGAAAAAATGTTGGCTAATTAAAGAGCAGATTGAACACAAATGAATCATTAAAATGCCAGGAAATACACAAAGTACTGTAATATTTCCAGAAATACTTTAAGTCTGCCTGCATATTCTTAAATGTTATCTCTGTCAAAATTCAGTTTGGAAGAACATCAGTGTCACCTTTTACTGGAATCGCCATTTTGTATTTTCTGACTTGGTGCCTCAGTCACAGACAGTGCTCACCAAAATCTAAACAAAAGATGATAAATTATAGAGCTTCATTAAGCTGGTGTCAGGCCAGATCTTGAATCATTATCACAGAAGCTTGTCCCTAAGGCAAAAAGACAATTTTTGCTAAAAGTTGTACTATATTGGATATCATCTCTGCAACATACTGTAAGGTAAACCACTATCTCCAGCTCTCCATCACTATGTACAAGTTCAGCAACTTGGATCACAAAGAAATCTTACAGAATAAGGCTGATCATAAAATAAACTCAGTTTCACTTCAGTTAGGTATCCTTATTATCCTTGTATTCTTTTTCTGTGTTTTTCCTTCAAGGTGAAAAGGTGTGTGTTTGCTCATTTGCTCTCTTTTTTTTCTTACTTTCCTCAAATGGAAAATGTCCTTCTATACCCAAATTGCTTCATAATGTTGATACTTCACTGGAACTGTAATGAAAAAATCTCTTCAGAATATTAGTGTGGAAATAGTTAGATGTTCCAAGTTAATGCCTGAAGTAACATCATTGCCTTGATTGGCCTTTATCCAAGAGTTGGTCCACACTAAGCTCTCCTCTGACAGAACTTTTTCTAGTTTGTAGGAAGAACTTTTACAAGTCAGCACAGGAATTAGAGAATAGGAGCAGGGGGATGAATTGTGTGATACACACGTAGTAAACTAGCACTGAGTTCTGTGTTGCTCTTGAAAGGTTCCTGGCTTTATACATCCCCATGCTACTGTGACTTGTGCCTGCTGTGGTTGTGTGTGAAAAGCTAGCATTAGTTGTTGAGTGGGCTTTTACGGAAAGCAGCCTCTAAACAGCTGATTCACACCCACCTAAAAATACGACGTGTGATGACATCTTGTAACCTAAGAGCATTAGTGAAGCTTTCGTGAATAAATATTTGTCATAATTTTTTTTTTCTTACCCAGAGGGGTGTAGACTTGATGAGTTGTTCTTTGTGCTTCCATCTGTGCATTTTCATAGAATCATTTCCTGGAGTAACTTTTGAACCTATTGAAAACGTAACTAGATTTGACAGGAAACTTGCAGTCTAAATTTACTAAGCTTTTACAAATTTAATGGAAACTGATGAGCATGCAAGAGAGGGAAGCCTGAAGTACTGCCTTAAGGAAGGTAAGAAACATAGCATGAATTCACCACCACAAGTAAGTAATCTTCTTACTGATCTGCTAGCTCCCCCTCATGCAGCCACAGGCAGCCACAACACACGCATTGTACGGACACCGGAACCTGGAATGATACTTCCTGCCTCTCTTTTCCCAGCCAGTGGTGAAGGCGCAGAGGCACTTGGTAAGGGTAGAGTGGGGGTGAGGACAAGGTAGGAGATACACAGGACAAGCTATATTTGGGTTGGAAAAAGTGATTTAGTCAGGGAGCACAGCTCTTCGTGACACTGCTATGGGTGGTATGGCGTACAAAATACATAACATGACAGGCTTTTTCTCTTCTCATAATTCTTGTTCAGAATAAGCAGTCCACTTGCAATTCATGTGCAGCTTATGAATTGCCTGCCAGGTACATATAAAACAACTAAACTGTAGAGAAATGAGGGAGAAGTTTTAGTTTTAACAATTCCAGCATTAAAAAGTTTAAGAAAATGCACTCATATAGGTTTTGGGGTTTTGTGATCATTGCAGATGTGACTGAAGTTGTAGCTTCATACATAATATAGGTAAAAATAGCAGTTCTAAGTGGCACACCAGTGATTGTACAGGCTGTACAAACCTCTAAGGGACCCAAAAGCCTGTGTGGTTGTCTGGCCCACTTTTTAAGTTCATGCTGCTAATGCTGTAGATACCTTTACAACTGAAGTAATGCAAGCACACCTACTTGTGCTGTGCATGCATCTTCACTTCGCTGTACAGCTGTCCTGCTGTGGTAAACAGTGTCTTAAAATAATTCCATTGCCCTCTCAGTCTGCAGAATGTGATGGAAGTTGACTCTGAGGAAAATATTGTTGTCATCATGGTGGTTTTGGAAGCTCTGCTATAGACAGTGTTTCTCACTTCAGATTGCAGAGTTGTTCTGAGAACCATCATTAATTTGTCGTCAATGGTTGTCAGTCCTGAGACTGAGCATTTTTTTGAGCTTTCACTAGAAATTATTTATATATTAAAAATGGTATCAAAGCTTCCAGTCAGTCTATTGAACTTGAACTAATCTAAACAGTACTCTTAAATTCTAAACTGCTTCTAACTTTTTACAACATGACTTCATATAACAAACACTATATTGTCCTACTATTTTTAAAATTGATGAAAAGGTCTTTTTTAGGTTTTTGTTCATGTAGATCCAAAGTTATCTTCTTTAATTGTAGTTTTCAGTTATGAGCATCTGTCTTTCAAGAATTAGTAGAAAGCTAATGTGGTAAGGAAGGCTAACACTATTACTTAGAAAGAACAAGATTTGTTTCCTTACCTTCTTATGAACAAATGTGTGAGGATGAAAATGCTGAGATGCTCTTTTGCTCATCTCTCTTGCAAAATAAGTTGTTTATTTTAGATCTCAGGTACTAGGAAAAAATTAAGAGGATTGTTGCTATGGCATAGCCATTGCGCTGTTACCACTCTCCTTGTTTATGAAGGAAATAACACCTACATATTAAACAAACTGACCCTGCTGGCTCCAGTGTTTGCTATTTTACCTGAATTGGTTTGAACTTACAGTACTTCCACTATAGTTGGTCTGATAATGAGCTGTTCTTGTTAAGTATTGTCACTTTTCCCAATAAAGGCAAGGCAAAGAGGCCTCTGTGATTGCTACAGAAGTAGTAAAGCATATAATTGACCCCTGTGTGAAAATCTGGGCTGTAGAAAATTTGATTACAGCTGACAGCCCACAAAATGTGCTGTGCTGTGCTGTGCAGCCCGTGGACTTTTCTCAGTGGTATATACAGCACAAGAAAGAGAAAGAAATCTTTGTTCTGTGCTGTCCTATGGGGTTTTGTCATTGTGTTATTATCTGAAAGTTCTGGGTTTGAATCCTTTTGTTCATGGCTGAGGTGTCTTTTACTGATATTTTAATCCCATCTGCTCTTACATCTCTCATACTTGCTGTTAATTGCATTGATGGACAATGCATCTATTGGGACAGTAGCTGGGAGAAGTAGAGGACCTCAGAATTGTTATTTTCTAAGTATTTTTAATCAACCAAGGCTCAAAAGAAAAATTCCTTTTAAAAATAAGAACCAGTGGAATTAACTGTGTAATGCAGCTTCTATGTAAATCTATGTAGTACAAATTTGTTACTAAATAATAATATTAAATTCTGTTTTACAGAAACACAGTCTCAAATTTGAGAATGTGTATGACTGAGATCTCTAAATGAGTGTGCAATTTTTTTTTAAATAAAGACCCCATAGTTAATGATGTCAAAAACAGAAAAATCACAAATTGTGTTAATACCTTTCAGGAATAAAATTGCCCACCCATCAAGAAATATAACAAGAGTATTCTAGCCTATGTTTTTTCTTCTCTTTTAATAATGTCCCAACGACTGCTCCTTGGTGCCAACTTTGATCTCAGTTTCTGCAACAGGACACAAAGATGGCTTGCCCAGTGGGGTTTAATTTATGCAGATCAGCAGATGGCTTTGGAGTATGATTTGTTATGTTTTGTAAGTGGATGAGTTTGCTTTTTTAAATACCCTGGCAGCAACAGATTTGTCAATATCTTGCATTATATTTTTGAAATGGCCTTTCAATTACTTTAATTGTGGTTTGTTTGATTTTTTTTTTCCTCTTTCTCTCCCTCCTTTATTCTCTCTATAGATTCTGGGACTTTTCCAAGCCTAATCCTTTGCTGGAAACAGTTGAGCATCATACTGAATTTACATGTGGTCTCGATTTAAGTCTTCACAACCGTGGTCAGGTGAGAGCTGGGATGCATTTACTTTTCACTTGCCTGTTATAAACACTGTGGTCATGGCTGGGCTGCAGAACCCAGATCCTGAATAAGTCACCAGATTGCAGTAAGCTTCTGGAAGTGAGTCTGGCTGAATGCTTATCAAATAAACCTCATTTCAGGTCCATTTTTCTTTGTGAAGCTGTTCCTTGCATTGGGTAGGAGAGGAGGGCAGGACAGACAAGATTGCAGAATCAGATAACTGAAAGCCATGGTGAGCTCTGGGAAGATGAAGTATTTTGTTTCAGAAGGAAGAATAGTAGAGAAGAGTCTAGAATGCTAAGCTGAGATACAGAGCTTTCTTCCATCTATTTAAATTGTCAAGTTAAGTGTTGGTAGTGTCACACATGATGCCTAGGCCTGGTTTGGCATACTGCTTAGAGGACTAGGAGATGCTTAATCTGTGGCTGAAATTCAAAAGCCCTCAGCTATTAATGTGAATAATTAGAACCTATTTTATCAGTAGCCCTTATTTACGAAATGGTTCTGTGAGAATTCCCCTCTTTTTCTGTTGCTGTGGTTGTTCCTATTTTGTAAACAGAGGATTCTTTTTTTGTAGTAGGAAATTTTTTTAGACAAGAAACTCTGAAAAACTGAAGTTAATTTTTTACTTTAAAATGAGAAAGCCTTCAGTTTTCACACAAAAATTACTGTAAGCGTATTAACTGTTCCTAATGCACTGTTTAATGTGCCAGAGATAATTTGTGTCTAGATTCTTCTCAAATTCACAGTAAAATGATTTTTTTACCCTAGATAAAAATGGTAAGATCTGCATTCACTTTCTGTTTGCACAAAGCAAATTAAAACCATTGTCATTTCTGCTGGTAAAAGGACACAGGAGAAAGGTGTGAGTTTGGCAAAATAGCTTACTGCACGTGGAACCATTCTAACTAAATGATAGCTTGGTGAGTTTTCTGCCTGGTTGGTTGTTCCTTAAATTCTGTTGCTCCAGTGGTGCTGCAGTAACTGTACCCAAGGCTGTGCTGTGAACCACATGGGGGAATTTGTAAGGCTGAAAAAAGCTTTCAAGGTTCAGGTTATTTTTCATCAGTGCAAGGCAAGGATACTTAAAGGCCAGTTGCTGGGGATTGAAACTTCATCCCAAGTAACTGCATGGATGTGATTTGGCTGCACTGGGTCCAGAGGGAGCAGCGAGCATAGCATAGTACATTTAGGGCTTCACAGTCCCACAGAAGTGCATGTGTTGAGTCCAGCTCAGTTTTCCATGAAGTTGATGTGGATTTGCATTTGATCTGAATGAAGAGAGAAGATTTTTTCTTTCATTTTCTATTGAGGATGTGATTACTTTGACTATAAGCCCATTTCTTCATGGTGGATAATGAACTGAAAGAAAAGTGCACATGCACTTTTATGTTGAAAAAAGGAAAATGATGGTGTGCATACCCATCAACAGTAGGACACTTGTGCATTCAGGTATCTTTTTTTCCACACAGAAATTCTACAAGTCTGATGTTGGACTTAGTGCACAAAATCTATAAATCTGGGGTACATATCCATATTTACTGAGTGCCAGTGTGCGTTCCAGACAGAAGTTTGGCATTTGCAACAGCTTTGATATTCCTCTGGTTTTTTCCATTGAGTTGTTTTAATGTATTCTGAGGGTTGAATATCACAGAAATGCAAATTGTGATTTTTTTTTAAAAAAGATTAAAAATCTGTCATAAACTCTCACTCAGAGTGAACAAAAGGGAAACATAACCCCCATTTTTATAGGAAAACCCATGAGACACCATCCTGACTATACTTTGTTTAGCTCTGAGTATGACATGGACCTGTTGGAATGAGTCCAGAGAAAGGCCATGAAGATGGTCAGAGGGCTGAAGCATCTCTGGTACAAAGGCTGAGAAAGTTGGGGTTATTCAGCCAAGAAAAGACAAGGCTCCAGGGAGACCTTGTAGCAGCCTTCCAGTACCTTAAAGGGATCCTCCAAGAGAGCTGGAGAGGAACTTTTTACAAGGACATATAGTGATAGGACAAGGAGTAATGGCTTCAAACTGAGAGATCATTGGTAGGGATAAGGAAGAAGTTCTTTACTGTAAGGGTGATGAGACACTGGAACAGGTTACCCAGAGTTGTGGATGGAAGTGTTCAAGGACAGATAACCTGGTCTAGTGAAAGATGTCCTTGTGCATGTCAGGGGCGGTTTGAACGAGATGATGTTTAAGGTCCCTTCCAGCTCAAACCATTCTATGATTTTATGAGCACCTGCTGAATAGTTGCTTCCAGTATGAGCCCTTGGAGTCTTTCCCTGGCTTCTACATCCATCCAACAAAGATTATTTGCTTGAATTCTATGCTGCTGTTCCCAGTATGTAGGTTGTCTTTATGTCTGTTCTTTAGCAATCTGATGATGAGCTCCATTATTTGTTTGCTTCATTTATTTGCATGATTTGTGATTTTCACTGTGTGCTTTATAAGGAGTTACGACTTCAGATTTGAACTGCTTCTCTCCTCCAGGGAGAAAGAGAAGAAGCATCCAGGGAGGATGCAGGGTATTTTATTTATAATGGACAAGCTATTCGTTTATACTCAAATTAAGTACCATTCTGGTCATTAACCTTTGTTTTCATTCTTAATGATATCTTTTGTTGTCTAGACAGATTATATTTTCTTTGCCTTTGCACAATGAACTGCAGCATTTTTGAAGTATTTTTTACATGTCAAGAAAAAAATTATCTGCACTATTGAAAGTGTTCAGAATAGATATCGTGATTAAGTAGCTAGTAATCTAGGAATTACAAGACATTCCTGTGGAACTGGTTGAGCTTTGAACAGAACACACAGGCAGAGAGTAAGTACATGCAGGCAAGCGGGTTCTTGGGCTTAGGGAGGGAACATGTGGAAAAAAATCTGATCAGAAGGAACGTGAAGAGACCCACTAGTATTAGCTAGATGAAACAGTAAACTTCTTTGTGCTTAGTTAAATATTCTAGCATCTATTTTGGATTATCTGCCTCTATGTAAAGTAGGTGTTTTTTGAAAGCTTTGAATTTTAAAAATCAGGTGGTGTTTGGTTTGAGGGTTTTTTCCCCACTATAATGTTCATGTCAGATTCATAGAAATTTGAGACAACAAACTTTCAGGTGCATAGAAAAATATGCGTTTTGCAGTGCAAAGCATTAACAGAAATGATCCTCGTGATATTCAGGATATTTCTCTATAAAACTGCTAGTGCTGGTGTGAGAATTTGCCAGGCATTTTTTCCAGGAGAAAATAGTCCCGACTCCAGCCTTCAGCCGAAGTAGCCTAGGCACACATGAGAACAGTGACAAGACCTTAAGCACCAAAAATCTTT
This sequence comes from Nicator chloris, assembly GCA_013400495.1. Lineage (NCBI taxonomy): Eukaryota > Metazoa > Chordata > Aves > Passeriformes > Pycnonotidae > Nicator > Nicator chloris. The sequence goes on from WAAE01017171.1 coordinate 32,803, forward strand.
TAAATTTGTGATGGTGTGTAGTATGAAGAACTGAGCAAATCTGTTTACCCTGTTAGCAACCTTAAGAGTATGCAGTTTTTAAAACCAGATAGTTCTTTCCAAAGTTTAGGGATAAGAAAAACAACTAAAGTTTCCTTCCCTGTTTACACACTATAGATAGATTTAGGATGTATGTAGGGATTAAAAAATGGTAATCAGCTATAAACTATTCCTTGCTTGGAGCTGGTAATGCTAGACCATGTAGTGGAGTTGTGCTCTGTAGCTCACTGAATTTCTTACTTCTCTCCTGATATTTACTTTCCCTGTTTATGATCTGTGAATGTTCTGATGAATAAAAATATAATACACCTTTAAGCCATCTCTTCCTGGGATTTTGCTGTGTTTATATTCATGTTTACATGCTGTAGGTAACTTCCTTTGGTGTTACTTCTGCAGCTTTTTTTAAAAGCAGCCTTTTTCTTCTGTTGTAGGTTAAATGCCATATGAGAGTCATGAATTAATTTTAAATATCTTCAGGCAATGCATTAATAACACAGATAAAAGTACAGATCCTGTAAACATTCCCTTCTTGTCTTGATACTGAAATTATTTCCATAAGTATATAAAGAATAGAAGATACACGTGTATCATGAATTTCTTTAAATCATGGACAAAAAGATTCCCAGCCCATTCTGTTGCAGTTCTAAAACAATTTTGCCTAACACAAATATGAAAAAACCTGGCACTCTGAATTTTGTCTGAAAATCTGTTTTAGCTACACCTCGCATCTGTTCTGAACTCTGTAAAGCAGCCAGTGGAAAGTATAAATTACTGATTTCCATTGAGTCTGTGCTGCTGAGAACAGGATTAAGTATCTAATGGGAACAGGAGAGGAATCTTTCCAGTTCTCTGTACTTCTGTGCTATGAACAATGATATTCCTAAACTGCAAGGATACGTAATTTTCAGTAGAGTGATGGCAAGTGGTGTAGTGGCTTAGAGCACTTGATAAGTGAGAAGCACATTAGACATCTGTGACATGCCAGATCAGAACAAGACTCCACGTTGTACAGTGCTAAGGTGCTCCCTTTGGAAATTAAAAATGTTCAGCCCCAGATGAGAATGAACCAAGTGTCAGTTCTCTAATTCAAAATTACCTGTTACCTAAATGCATGCTGAAGTCTAGATTTTAGAATAACTTGTGTACAACACAAACAGTGACCAATTAGAGTTTGCTTCTCCTGTGATTGTGTGTGATTGCATCATAATTGCACTACAAAAGGGCAGCTGTCTGTGTAAATAGCTATTTCTGTCAACAAGTTTGGGAGGAAACTTGTTTTCTCTAACCTTCTGGCTGCACCTCCTTTTTTTCCCAATTCTCCTCCCCATTCCAGCTGGTGGGGTCGGGGTGAGTGGGCAGCAGCATGGTACTCAGTTGCTGGTGGGGATTAAACCATGACACACACAACGCCCCATATTATGGGGTCAGTGATGGTCCCAGTGTGGTGCCCGTGGCTCTTGTGCTGTGTTACACTGGCCTTGTCATTTGGCCTTCCTGAACTTCCACTCTCTTCTTCCTAAAGCTGCGGGGTGTCACCAGGATGTTCTGCCAAACCGCAGTCTGCTCCTTCCTTGCACCTGGCCAGTGGTAGTTAGAGCTGAGAAGAGGTACCTGCATTGGTCTGTTGATCCCATGAAATTGATGGTATCCTGCATCACTAAAATTCTAAAGCTGTCATTTCTTACTAGCTGGAGGGAGGCCATGGCCAAACTATATACACTTGACCTGCATGCCCTGAAGGTAACTTGGTCTTAATCTAGTTCTAAATTCGTCCAGCTCTGTGGGGAAATTTTTGATCATTGTCAAGTTTTGGTGTGCAGGTTTGTTCTGCTCCTTGTTTTCTTTGTGCAGCTTTTGCAGTGTGCTGCTTTAGCTGTGCCAACACAGGAAGCAGAAGGGACAGGAGGGGCTGCAGAAGTTGGCTTAAACAGTGTAGCCAAATATAAATGCAGATGATGTCTTTAGTAAGGCTGTTTGGCTATGTATTTTGCTGTTCATTTAAATTAATTGTGGATGCTCAAGAGGCCCAGAAATGTTGATTGTTCCATATAAAGTGGAGTTACATCTTGTGGAAATGTACAGAAAAACAGACACTTTCTGCTTTTTTCTTCTGTTCGCTTCCTCTTATCTTTTACACTTAATTACTAAGGATGTGATAGCTTCCATCCAGCTGTTGTGGCTATCCCACTGCTATAATCATAACACTATCTGTACTTTGCTTTAGTCTCTCCTTATGGTCCTTCTCTAGGATGCTACTAAAGTTAAGCAGTTTCTTTGATTCTGAGATAAAAAGAACCTACTTACCTAATTTCAGAGTGGATTTTTTCCAGAAAATACCAGATTTCACCAGCTGCAAGTGTTAAACCAATCTGAACAGCTTACTGAGTTGGAGGGGCTAAAAGAAGGGAATATTTCTTACTGGTGCTTACTGTATGTCTTTCCCAAACAGTGAAAATTAAACTTCCACTGCATAAGTCAAAGCTGGGCACTCATAAGTAGTGGTCACTATTTGCCATTATCAGCAAAAGTGTCTTGGTGTTGGGAAAAATTTCTGTCAGGCATCACAATTTTGTAAAAGCTGCAAGTGTTTGGAGAGGAAAATCAATTTTGATACTGAAGTACTGGGAAGGATGGGAGACAATACTTTCCTCTTCAGTAAATGTGTTGCTTGTGCATTTTATTTGGTGCAATGGCTTACAAATACTTGTTACTTCTAGAGCCTCATCTTTTACTCAGTGTAGTGGATTCTGTTACTCTCCTGCATGACCAGTAAATGTTCAAGAAGTCCCGGTGAATTGCACTAGTGAAACTCAGTGGAAAACAGCAGGATTTTGCAGCTATTACTGAAAATACTGTTTGGCTTATGATCATGTGTGATTATATCTGAAAAGGAAGGAACTGAACTTAACTCTGAGCTGAAGGAGGACTTTGAAGGTCAGATAGGGTCATTAGAAAACAGTTTCACTGATATAAATTGACTGCATTTGGGGTCACCAAGGTCAGTACCAGCACAGAAAGGCATTTTTCAGTTCCAGTGTACCTTCTACAGAACTGTAGAATTGACTTACCAATTAAACCAGTTCTTAGAAGACTGAAGTGATGTCTTCCTCCTAATTTTTAGACTACAGAGAAATTCCTACCAAATCTCTGGAGATTTCAAGGATTTTTTTCTAACCTGCAACTCACATCTCCATTTCCTTTACAACTTACTGATGAAAACACACTTGGAAGACTTGCATTTAGGAGTGTGTAGCATGACTTCCAAGTCATCTTCCCATTGCTCATGTCAGAGCAATAGAACAAATGATGAGACAGCTCTTGGCTTCTTGGATCAGTTCTTTGTGACATATCTTTGCCATGTGAAAAATAGTGCCCCTCAAGTCTTTTATCTCTTTTTTTTTCCTTAAGAAAGAAGCAAATTTTTAAAGCAATGTTTGGAGCGTCTGTTTCTGATAACTCTAGTTTGAACCCAGATCTTTATAAGAAGTTCTTCTCTGGGGTTTGTTTCATTTTATCTTTACTGGAAATAATATTTAAATCAAGGTGTGTTTTTTCAGAAGTAAATTTTAAAAAATATTGGTGTTACCCCACATTGAAAATACAAAGTTTTATTTGCAAACTCCCATCACTTTCACTCTCATGTAAAGGTTGGCATCATGTGGTTCACTCTGGCAACTGCTGACCAATAGTGGTCCAGATTTTCTAGAAGAAAATAGGTATTGAATGAATTGAGACTCATGCATGACCCATTATGCACTTCACCAATTAGTTTCAATGTTCACCTGTGAAAATAATTTGATGAGTAGCAAACCTAATAGCTTGCTTTATCTTCAATTAATCTCCATCCCGCAAGCTTAGAGGATGTTCAGGATCCCTCAAAAATATGTAATAATGATATAAATAGACCATTAAATTCTGTTTGAGAAGACACACAAGATAAGAAGCTAAAAGAGGAAGGGAAACACAACTAATAGGAGTCAAGAACTGAATTTTTTTTCTGCTAACTCTTCTACAGAAAAAAAATGGGATGGAAAGAAGCTGAGAAATGGGTCTCAGGCACATTTACGTATTATCACGTGATTCATTATGAGCACTCTGGAAACTCAGTGGCACCAAGATAGTTCTGGAGATATCAATCTAGAGAGGGCTGTCCTTTGTTCTGATTAAACTCTTTCATAAAGGGTAATTGAACTCTTAAGTTTTTTAGTTGTTCTTTTGAATATATTTAATCTTGATTAGGGCTTGCAGATTTATTGTGCCTTCAAGTACTGAATAAAAAAGTTAGTGGCTAACTTGGGAGTTTTTTCTTATTCTCTTGCTTCTTCTGAACAGTAAAGAGGCAGAATGTCATGCAGGTAATTGCACTAGACTGAATGGATTGCCCTCGGGTATTGGAAAAGGTCTAAGTCTATTGCAAGGCAAGATGATTGTGATGAATAGGAAACAGAGGGCCTGTCAAGGGAGTAAATCAGTTAGTGAGTCAATGGAAATGGCTCTGATAAATGAATGGATGTCAGTATTAAATCAGTTGCTGGAAAACATTGTTATAGTCTGGGACAAGGATGAACATTTCAATAAAATACAGGATAGCTGTTTTAGCTGAGTCGAACGATGATTTTCTAGTCAAGCAATTAGCTTTTTGGGATGATTGCAGTTTTTTGTTTGTTTGCTTGCTTTTGGGCTTTACTTGAAGAGAAATACAGTGATCCCCATTTTTTGTACTTTTTTTTTGTATCTTTGCTGGCAGATAAATTGGCATGATATTTATTCTGCAGTAATAACCGTATAGTACATTTAGTGTATATGCTGGTACTGCAACTTTACTACTGAAATAAAAGCATTAAAGGCAATTAATAAATGTCATTTTGTTAGACTGCCTTGAAAATTACCAGGCTTAGGATGCTTTTTCTGTTTGCTTTATTTCTTGATGGAGTTTACCCATCAGTGCAACAGAGAATATTCTTGTTTTACAATTAAGCTCTAATTATTCTGCTTTTCCCTACAGTTCAATAGTTAAAAGTTGCTATAGTAGAACTGTATTTGATAGTTACAAGAGTATTCATAAGTGATAGTGAAAGTTGCATGACATACAAAATATGCCATGCAAAATGGTCAGTATTATAAGGATATTGCAATTTATACAGTTCTTTGCAACTGAAATAAATTGTCTTCTGCTCTGCTGGCATGTCAGTTTGGAAAAAAAAAACAAAAACCAAAAAACATGCACTCTCTAAAAACTGAAATCAGTGAGATTTGTTTGAATCTCAGAGTAAAATTTGTCCCCAAGACAGCAGACATTTTTTACAGGAGTACAACATTCCATCCCTTCATGCCCCTAATGGCAAGGACTTTTATCAGGTGTGCAAATAAAGTATGAATCCATTTTCAGTTTCCTTTTGTCTTCATCCCACCACAGGAGGATTTTCTTTACCTCTCAGTAACATAATCTCATTGATCAAAATATAAGCTCTAGGAACTTGCCCCTTTTTGTATGCCATATTTATTTACTGTCGTGCCGTGGATGAGCCTTCATCCCAATGAGATTTCTACCTCTATTTTAATATTAATTAGCATTTAGTTTCTTTTTTAAAAAAGACTGAAGGGCTTTGAAGTATGTATTAAAAATGGTCATATGTCACATGGGAACTGAGATTTCTAAATACTTTTAAAGCACTTATATTCAATATCTCATGTTCTCCTCTTCTGGGAAAGGCACACAACTGTTGTAAGACCTCTGTATATGACAGGGCACCAGATAAAAGGCAAAATGCAAGGAGAAGACATTTTGTAAACTGATGCAGTTGCTGCAGGAACAAGTCCTTTATCTTAGGATTCATCTTAGTCATTTGTATTTGAGGCAGTGACAATCCCTGAGCTACTGCAAAGGGGCACGTGGCACTCTCCATCAATGAATGCTGGCTGCTGCACTCTTAGCTTACAGTTGCCCCCTTTCTCTGACAGTCTTGGCTGTATTTTGGAGAAAGTATGGAGAAGTGGAAATGCCATTTCATTTTTTAATGTTCTGCAGTGCTGCAATATCCCAGTTTCCCATAGATACCTGTTTGCTGTACTTCACATGTATATTCTCATCAAGGTTTCTGGTATCATTATTCCATTATAGACTTCCTGCTGCACAGGAGAGCTTGGTTCACTTTTACTTACTGTAGCTTTCGTTTTCCTCGTGTTGGCTGGCTATGTTTTCTCCTTTCATATGTTATCATTAAGTCAATGAGTTGGGCAACTTATCACAGGTGATCCTTTTCAAATGCTTTTAATAGCCCCTGTTTATTTTTAGTGTTGCTAGATTAAATGGTTCTATAACTGTATTTGTTCAGAGGTGATTTCAGGGATGCTAATTACATTGATAACAGGTGGGAATTCCCATGGGATCTTTTCCAAATGTTATTTTTGTTTCTTGTTTCTTTACAAAAATATAAAGTGTTGCCTATAGAACATTGATCTGTTGCTGTGGAGAATAGTAAAAAAACCTACAGTTTATGTGATTGCCAGCTTCTACACAGTATTCAGTGGAAATATCAAGTTTTCTTTTTGGTATGATTTGAGAGACTGCAATGCAGCAGAACATTATGCCACAGAAAGCTCTATTATGTCGTATGAATAGACAGACATATTGTCAAGAGTTTTTTTGACCCATTTAGATGTATATGGAAAGCACTTCAAATAACTAAGTAGAACCAGCTAAGGAAGCAATAAAAAAGAATAATAGTGCAATGTAGTAAACACAAAATGGGCTAATTATAGTCTGAAATCAAATACTGTAGTTGGATTTCCAAATTTTTAGTGTGCAGCTGTTCATTCTGGCTCTGGAAGAGAACAGGAATTGCAGTCTGCAGCAGAAGGAAGCTTGTTGTGCAGAGGGTCCAATACTGTATCTTTTGTGATCCCAACTGGAAATGACATTGTAAAGATAGTGCATTATGGTTTCAGCCAGACTGGCTTACATTTATTTGTGGACCTCATCAGCTTTTTCTCTTTAGCTCTCTTCTTTCTTCTTCTGTTTGCCTTAGTTCTTGTCTCCCACAATATTTTGTGAATATATATGGTAAGTCATCTTCTTGAGTAATTGTCAGTGTGGTTAACCCGTTCACTTTGTTACAGACTCTAAAGTGCATTTGCAATTAATTTTCAAATCTAAAGCATTCTGTAGTCTTTTTCCTTGTGATCTTCTTAATTACTTACATCTTTAAACACTGTAGGCTTAGGTTAACCCCCTGGTTTTCTGATTTTGAGTTCAAGCCTTCATCTGGGATAGAGCTTGGGACATTGAATTCAGAAAAGTTTCAATTATACCGTAACCAGTTACTGTGTTTATAAGATGCCTTTGCCACTACTTCTTATCAGACTAATGGGGGTCCAAATCCCAATGCTCACCAAATACACATCTCTCTTCTCAACAATAAACAATGAGCTCATAGCTTATCAAGTGTGAGACTGAAATTCTGGCTTAATTCTTCAGGAAACTCCCTGTATAATTTTGTTTAACTTTTTTGGTTTTCCATTCCTCAGCACTAGACATTAGGGAAATGTTTATAACAAATTTCTGTATCTGCAAGTATAAGAAGGTTGTTCAGATCTGGTCATGAAATGTTTAGATATTATGGTAAAAGGATCCTAAGACTCTATAAAGAGAAGAAATGTGGCAGGGTCTGGACTTCCGTGTGTCCTTCCTTAATATAAAGACAAGAAACATGACAAGGTCTGGACTTTTCTGTGTCCTTCCTTAATTTAATTTTCAGTTACATTCTTTTGCCTATTTGGAACAATCGGTTGAAACCCAGAGGTTTGCCTGCTTTCCTCATGGGGAGTATGAAAAACAGGAGGTCGTTAATTTTCGCGTTTCTCAGTAAAGTTCAAAGAAAAATCAGACCAAAACAAATTTAGTTACTGTATAATTTTGAAGTATTGTAAGTCAGAGTACCAACTAGTATTAAATCCACAATATGCATTAAGTTCCCTGTGGTTTCGGTAAAAATGACACTTGTGAAGGATCTAAATAGATTTTGTTTGCTTTGTAGGTGGTGGACTGTGCTTGGGATGAACTAGTGAAGATCTATACTCCATCGTGTCTGGCAGTTCCTGTTTAGAAGAGACGATGATCTGACATGCCAGGAACCTTTCTCTCTTCCCCCACAACCAGACTTGTGCTACAGTGTCAAGTGTCACTAATTTCAGTGTCTCTTTTTAGTAAAACTGCTTGAATGGAGTGTTGTGCACTTGAACATGTGGAGGCTTTAGAGCTTGGTTTACTGTACAGGTAGTACTTGAACTAGCAAAATGTTCCACAGCTACTCAGTGGCTGAAGAGTGGCCATAGCAGGTATCAGTGGTGTCTTCAGAGTGAATAACCAACACGAGTTTGTGATCTGTCTGGCTAATGATGAGAGCAGAGGCCTGAATCTTCTTGTTCCTTATAAAATTAAAAGTAACCAGCAGTATATCTTGAGATGTCACTGTAGAAAAGAAAAGGAAAGAAAGGGAAAGGAAAGGAAAAGCAAATAAAGGGTTTTTACTGCAAAGTACTGTAATGTCAACCAAAGTTTGTATCACCCAGATGCATTTATGTTTTGCTGTGAGTCACATTGCATTATTTTCTTTTGCAATATGATGCATTTACTCTTGATCGACAGTAAATGTCATAGTTTATAGCCAGCTGATTTGTTTGACCTTTTTGATTGCTGCTTCACAAAGATGGTAAAGATTATTTTCATATATTTTTCCTTTAGATCTCTTTGAGTAAAACAGTTGATGAAGTTACATAGAAAGATACTCCAATAACAGAGAAAATGGTTATGAAAAAATGAAATATATGCAAAACTAATTGGATCACAATTATCAAGATTTAGAGATGGGGCCACCATCTCTTCTATTAGACTTGTCTTCTGTTTTCACTTAGAAAGTTTTTCCAAGAAATAGAAGAGGAATGTGGCCATATATCCAGTGTTTCTGGGCCTCTGACAGCCTGGCCAAAGTGGGAACTGATGTCCAGACCAGTTGACCTATATACATGCAGATTAATTGCGTGATATAAGCATAGCAGATCCAGCATGGCCAAACTATTGTAGTCACTACAATATGCACAACATGTTCTAGGTATTTTGAATACTTTGCATTCCCAGTTTGACCCCTCAGCCCACATACTGGTACTTCCATCTAAGTTTTCTGGGGCAAGTAGAGATGTTCAGATGTTAATGTTTCTCCAAACACCTCTGAATAGTGTTCTAGGATGAAATGGTGATAGTACTGCAGCACTCATTAGTATATGTTAGCCTTCTCTCCTGATTTTCTGCTAGCCATTTTTTTTTACCTTCTTAAAACAGTCTCCTTTCTGCTGTTAGCCCATCTCAAGTACCACTACCATCAAAAGACTCTTTGCAGGTTGGGTCTTTGCAGATCTCTGGTCAGGTTTTCATAGTGTGCTGTTAATAAATGCTCTACCCTTCTGGGTTGCACCACTCATAGATCAACCAATACCAGACACTGCCAGATCTGCTGGATGCTTTGAAGCGATGAAGGAAAGAATTCAGCTGAGCTAAGACCTGCAAGTTGCAAGGAAAGAATGATGATTCTGTCTTGGAGAAACAGCCATGGAACTAACAGGTAGCCATGGAGAGACATGCATATATTGATGTGGTATATAGGGCTGGACAGGAAGAAACTTTCTTCTGCAACATGATAATTTGGATCCCAGTTGGATCTTGTATTTTTCTTGGTCAAATGCAAACTGCCCTGACTGACATCTTTTTGAGCTAAATTAATTAAAGAAATAGATTTTATCTTTTTTTTTTTTTATGACAGTTTGCTGTACCAAATCCCAAACGTTTACTGCACTTTAATTCTGTGTGCTGAGGAATAATGCAAAATAAAGCTGTGCTGCATGCAGCTTTCAGCAGTACCATGGGCCATAAAATCTAATTTTAGGCATTAAAATTGATTATTTCAACTTCAATAGTTCTTCCACTCTTCTGTTTTATCTCCCTTTTCTGCTTTGATTACAAGTTGCTTGTCTGAGTGGAACATTTTGGTGGCAGGTGTGTATTTTATATGCATGTTTCTGGGGGGACAGAGAGAGTGGGTTATTCCAGAATGCTGCTATAGCCTATCAGTTGGAAGGGAAAATTTAGAAAACCTAGCGCAGGGGGAAAAATTAGGAATTCTGAACATGCACACTCAGCACATGGATTAACTCTTTCCTCAACTGCCTTCTCTCCCCTCATCTCCTGGTTAGCTTCAGTGCTGAGGGTTGCTGTATCCGGATTTAATTAGCTTGAAAGATGAGCACATCCAGAAGATGTACATAGTAAATAAAAACTGTGGCCTTTAATCTTCCTGTGTGATCTTTGAATGGTGAGAATGTGCTGTAACATTTCTGCACTGTAACAGAAAAAACAATTTGGCAATAGTTGTTGCTGATTCTTAATTCTCAGGGAATATTTGCTATAGTTGTTTTGAAGAAATACTTCTTATTTTATGACCAAAATACTAGCTTCCAATCTTTTTTTTCATCTACTGAAACAGATAACAACAACAATCTAAAAGATGTAATGTGTTCTACTTTCAAACTTGTTCCTGTGAAAGATTTTGTTTAATTTAAGTCTGGGTTTCTCTTTGGTTCAAGAAACATATTGATTAATCAAGTTCTAAAGGCGTGGATTTGTTGTTCTATAATGCTATTAAATTAATTGCACACAGTATCTTTGGCTATACTCTTGTGTTCACTTCCGCAATTAAGAAGTGTTGTTCAAAAAGTAAATGCAGTGAAAGATACTGAGAATATCATCATAAGCAGAATATCATAATCATGGTTTACTTCATGTGTGAATACTGCATGATGGTCACATTTTTCCCCTATACTGGTAGAGACCATACTTTATGCAACTTTTTCTATCTGTGCATCCCATCAGATCTTCATTTTCATAAAGGAAAGCTATTTTAAATTATTCTTTGTGTCTGCTTGTGCAGACTATGTGTCAGTGATGAAGTGATCTCTTTCTTCTAGCCAAGTACAGTGCTGGCCTCAGATTTTGCTGCATAAGCAGGATGTACTGTGCCTTTCAGTAGTACTGCTCAGCTGTGCTCAGGGTCATGGGATGGGGAATGGATGCAACTCTACACAATTCTTCCCTGATAGACCTCATGGTTGCATTAAACTCTAATTAAAGCAGATTTTCCATTAAACGTTTTATAGAGATCTTTACCATTTTCATCCAAGAAGCCATTATAAAACAATCTGTGCCCTTAGCAAGATTCCAATTTGCTGCAGTTACTGTTTCCCTCTCACCTGTGTCATTGTAGCTAGGTGAAAAGCAGAACTGAGCATCATTTCCTTTAAGTTATGAGAGTTAAGATGTCATAATCATCTCATTAGGGTAAGGAACTACAGGGTCATTCATTGCTGTGATGTGCCCCACTGCCAGGCCTAAACTCTTTCACAGAGTCAGTGTATGAACTGAGCAGCCACTGCTCCCTCTGGACACATGAACAGCCAGTGTGGGGGAAGTACCTTCACTGCAGTGTCTCCTCTGATGATGTCTCCCTGTTGCTTTATTCAATTGCTCCCCAGTGAAGAGCAGGAGAACACTGTGTGTGACTGTGGAGTGGTGGAGAGGCAGTGGGAGACTAGTACTGAACCTGACCTCAATCCATGAGAAAGGGACAACAGCTTCCTCTCCACCTCCCTTTCCTGTCTGTAGACAAAATTAGGAGTACCATGAGAGATGTTGCAAGAGAAGCTGCCCTTACACACAGGTGAGTTCCAAAAGATAGGATTTGATACTTGGACACTTGACTTTCCAAATTGAGTATTGGTGCAGCCTCCTTGAGTTCTCCATTCAGTTCTGGGCCCCACAATTTAAGGAGGATGTGAAGGTCCTTGAATGCATCGAGAAGCGTACCTCAAAGCTGGTGAAAGGGCTGGGAGGCATGTCCTGTGAGGAGAGGCTGAAGGCTTTGGTCTTGTCTAGTTCAGAGCAAAGGAGACTGAGAGGAAACATCACTTTCTGATGCTTTGCAAGGAGGGTAAGTGGATAGGGAAGTGCTGATCTCTTCCCCTTGGAACTGAAGTGATAAATGCGTAAGTGATAAGATGGTTCAAAGATGCACTGCAGGAGGTTTAGACTGGACGTTCGGAAGCATTTCTTTACTAAGCAAGCATTCATCACTGGAATGGGCTCCCTAGAGAGGTGGTCAGTGTCCCAAACTTGTCTGTGTTTCAGACGCATTTGGAGAATGCCCTTAACAACATGATTTAATTTCTGGTCAGCCCTGAATTAGTCAGACAGTTGGACTAGGATGATCATTCTACACTCCTTACAAGTGAAACAGTCTATTAAAATTTTTGTTTCTGATACATTTATAGTTCTGTTTCAGTCAAGGAAATATTTAGCCCCCAAAGCAGTTTTGCAGCCTGACACTCTGCAATGTCAGACATTCAGTTCTCCAGTGATAGTTTAACTGGTGAGGTGACAAAGTTGTTTCTGCCAGAGGATACACTCAGGCATAGTCCAAATTACTACAGTATTTCCAGAAAGCACAGGCTGATTTTTTCTCCATATGCATTTACTTGGCAGAAGGAGGTATTTTTCTCCCATGTGCAAACACTGTCAAGGTTATCCACACTTTCCTTTAAATTGTGTTGCATGTGGGCTTGGGGTGAGTCCAAATAGAGGCTGATGTAAATGTGTTGGCACATTTCTCCAGTGGGTTCTGAAACCAGACTTAGTCTCCACTACCTATGGTTTCTTTTCCTGCATTACCAGTTTTCGTCTTCAGACACTCATTCTTAATGCGTCTCTTTATTTTATAAACCTTGCCCTGTCTCCTTTTACCCTACCTGTCCTGATTAAAAGAAGGCTCAAGATTATAAGGCAGTTCTGAATAAAAGTGTAGGTTTTCCTCCCCTTGTGTTGCCTGACACTGCAGGAAACTGGTGGAGAGGACTGGCTGCCCAAGAGAACTGCTTTTGCTTTGCCTTTTCCTTAGAGGCAATATGGTCTATTGCCATCTCCTGTTAAAACTTTCATCTGGAAAGTCGAGAGACACGATCAGCTTGTTTAAGCTTTACCAGGCTTTAAAACATAACTTTGAAATCTATGTGGCTACCAGTTTTTGGTGATTTCCCAAGGCAATTCCCTCTGCTAGAACCCTGTTCTCCCTGCTTTTCTTAGCAGCGGTTCCCTTCTCTCTGCCGTTCGCAGCCCGGGAAGGCGCTCCCTCGGCTAAGCCGAGGAAGCAGGGGGACACTGGGAGGGATGCTGCCGGCAGGCTCGATTGATGCTTTTTCCCGGAAGGCCGTATACTTTTGGGGAGTAGGAGAAGCGGTACTCCCTGCTTGGGAACGCGCGGGCCTGCACTGATCTCCCCGCTCCGGGAGAACTTGGAGTTTCCCACGGCTCTCCCACGTTATTTTCGGGCCGGTGGCACCCGGCTGCGGAGCTGCGGGCGCCCCGCGGCTTTCCCCCGCGCGGAAAGCACCTCGGTGCCCGCTCCCGCTGCCCGTCCTCCTGCACCCGAGCCGGGTCGGCAGGGCTTGCGGACAGCGCGGGGGCTTCCCATCCCCGCTGAGCCGGGCGTGCTCCGGGGTATACCGCGGGGCTAACCTGGAAGCACGCGGGGCGGGGACGGCGGGATGGGGGACACCGACAGCGGCGACGCAGACACTGGGGATGGCGTGGGGACACACCGGGGGCGGGGAGGGGACGCGGATAGGAGGGGAGACACGCTGGGGGCGGCGCGGGGGGGACACGTCGGGGGCGGTGGCTGCCCTGCCGGGAGCGCGTCCTGCTTCCTTCCCGCCCCC
>WAAE01017171.1:46874-86206 GCA_013400495.1 Nicator chloris
GTGCGCGGGCAGGATGCTCCGGTGGCGGGGCCGGGCGCGGGGCGTCGCGGTGGCGGTGGCGCACGGGCTGTGCTCGGGGTCGCTGAACATCCTGCTGAAGTTCCTGCTGGCCCGCTACCACTTCGCCTTCCTGACGCTGCTGCAGTGCCTCAGCAGCGCGGCGGCGGCGCTGGGGCTGGAGGCGCTGCGGCGGCGGGGGCTGGCCGCGCTGCCGCCCTTCGGGCCCCGCCTGGCGCGCCCCTTCGCCGCCGTGGCCGCCCTGGCCACCCTGCAGTCCACCCTCACCCTGTGGTCGCTGCGCGGCCTCAGCCTCCCCATGTACGTCGTCTTCAAGCGCTGCCTGCCCCTCGTCACCCTGGTCACCGGCGCCCTGGTGCTCCGCGACGGCATGCCCTCGCCCGGCGTCCTCGTCGCCGTCCTCATCACCACCTGCGGCGCCGCGCTGGCCGGTGAGCGCGACCGCGACCGCACCGAGGCGACGGGACGGGACGGGACGGGACGGGACGGGACGGGACGGGACGGGACGGGACGGGACAGGACAGGACAAGACGGGACAGGCGGCCGCAGCGGTAGCCGCTCCTTCCGGGCTTCGGGCGCGGGACCGGGAGGGCAGCGCCAGCCCGGGGAGAAAGACGCGAGGATACGGGGGCGTGCAGTCCTGGGGGACAGCTGCGGCCCCACGGAGGCAGATGCGGCCTCACGGGCGGGCAGGTGCAGCCTTGCAGAGGTGGATGCAGCCCCGCTCTGATTGGTACATTCTTGCAGGGCTCGGTACAACCTTTTGGAGATAGGCGCATCCTTATGGGGGTCGGTGTAAACCTGTGGGAGTAGGTGCAACCTTACTGCAACCGTACTAGGGAATGTACAACTTTGTGGAGGGAAGTGTATTCTTGTGGCGGGTCCATCTACACGGGTAGATGTAATGTTCTGGGGGCAGCTGCAAGCCCACGGGACAACTGCAGCCCTGCTGGGGCAAGTGCGATCTAATAAGGGCCGGTGCAAGCTTAGGGGTCAGCTACAGCCCTCTGGGGCCAGGAGGACCCGTGTTGCTTTCCAGTCGAGGTGGGGTGGGAGGCAAAGCTGGCACTTTGTGGCCCGACAGCACTCCTAGACTGGGGGCTGCCTCAGACAACAGAGCACATGCACGGTGTGTAATTTAATCTGCAAAGAGGCTGACGGGGGGCTCGGGAGGGAGGCTGTTGCTTCAGGGATCCCACTATGCAGTTTCAGCTACAAATCTTCCACAGTGGCTTCACAAAAGGGAGAAGGCAATCTGATTTTGTCTTTGGGGATTTAGAGGGGGTTGAAAAACACTCAATATGGTTGCAGCTTAAAAAAATGGATGAGAGATTTGGTGGGAGGCAAGACTTGGGACAAGCATGACAAATCCCAGGGGTTATGGAAAGTACAATGACGCCTATTTCCTAAATATCCCTCTAGTCCAAAACAGTGCTCTCTTTCTGTCTCACGTGCAGCACCTATGCTTATTTCTCTCTGTGACTCTTGTGACAGGAGCTGGTGACCTGACTGGGGATGCTATGGGCTATGTGACAGGCGTGCTGGCCGTGCTGATACACGCTGCCTACCTGGTGCTCATTCAGAAAACCAGTGTAGATAGTGAATATGGACCCCTGACAGCTCAGTATGCCATCGCTGTTTCGGCCACCCCTTTCCTCATCATCTGCTCCTTTGCCAGCATGGATTCCATCAATGTCTGGTCCTTCCCAGGGTGGAAGGACCCTGCCATGGTATGCATCTTTATTGCTTGTGTCCTAATTAGCTGTGCCATGAACTTTACCACCCTTCACTGCACTTACATTAACTCGGCTGTGACCACCAGCTTTGTAGGGGTGGTGAAGAGCATAGCCACCATCACGGTAGGCATGGTGGCATTCAACGATGTGGAGCCCACAAAGTTATTTATAGCTGGTGTTGTGGTCAACACCTTGGGGTCTGTCATTTACTGCGTGGCCAAGTATGTTGAGACCAGGCGGCAGAGCAACTATGAGGACCTGGAGAAAGAAGCTAGAGAAGAGGAGGGGAAAAGGCAGGCTGGAGACCAAGCTCTGTTTGCCATGGAGACAATTTCCCAGGGGAAGGGGGCTGAGGAAGCAGTGGTGGAAGGATCATCCACAGGGCAGAGACAGAGTGGAGAGGAAGAGAAGGATGTCACTGAGAAATCAGCCAAGGCACTTGTGGTTCAGGGAAAATCCACCATCTCACAAGAAGTGAACAGAAGCTCGCTGAAAGAAGCCTACCTGGGAGTTTGGAGGTTGGTGAGGGGTGCTAATTATATAAAGAAGGATTATTTGATAGAAAATGAAGAGCTACCAAACCCTTAAAAAGCAGTTTTGAAAACCTGTTGCTTGAGGACAGACACCTGGTTTTCTGTTCAGGGGGAAGGCAGAGCATACATTTCCACATCGATGCTTACAAATCCAAATAATTCCGGATGACTTTACCTCATTGTCAAAAAGCAAAAGGTCATCGTTTGCTCATGCTTTGGGCTTGCTTTCAGCCACTTTCAGTATGTCACTTAGACCCACCTCAGCTGAGGTACTGACACTCTGCTGCAGACACAGAGTGCTGGGTAATGGGAAATCACGGGGTGCTTGCCCAGCAGCCGGGAATATGAGGGACATCACTGCCATTGAGATACTTGGCAGTGCCAGTGACGCAGCAGTGGCCTATACCTTAGATTATGTCTGGAGCCCAGTGATTTTAACACATTTGGAGGCTCTGTCAATGTGCTTCTGTATCTATATCCATCCAATTATAGGTACTCTACATAACTAATTCCTACGATATAAGCTCGTGTTAACTGTACTTTTTGTGCTCCTCTGTGTCCATACAATTGCAAGAGAGCTAGAGGTTGTGCCACTTCAGTTATATTGGTGTAAAATTACTCTCTTATCTGACAAATTGAAGCCCTCCAGGCCGAGCATTGGACCTGGCTTACACTGGGTGCTTCGTGTCTTCAGTAGAAATTCTTTAGTCTTGTGGTGGAGTACATGAAAGCAGAACCAGATCTGAGCTTCTGAGAAGCTTTGATTGGCAAAAGAAGGATGTTTGTCTATGAGCTTTAACTACACGTAGCATTTGGAATATTAGCTTGACTCAAATAAAAGAGTCTGGAAATGTTGGTATGTATTGACTGGATTTGGGAGGGCTATAAAAATTTAGGGAGAAAGTGTGTGCCTTGTGTTATCCCTCCTTGTACCTTAAAGTCAGATGAATCAGAGCCTGGACTGGAATCCAGGTGTCTTCTCCATTCATTCTCTCATAAGCAGAGGCCGAGAGCAGAGCTGGGGACACCAACTCTGAAGTTCCCAGGGGTGTTTTGCAGGACAGTTCTGATACATCCTGGCCACGTGCTGGTACGTGGCTTGGTGTGTATCTGCCCTCACTGTCCCTGTGCTGTGCTGTCCAATGGAACACAGTGCAGGCAGGCAGCAGGAGCTGCGCGGTGCTCCGGCAGATCCCGTGGCTGAGTGCTTGGGGAGCGGGATGCTCAGTGTGTTCAGCATGAGGACATCCATGGCTTTGGTAGAAGCAGCTCCCTGGTGCCCAGACTGTCCCTGTTCCCGTGGGCTGTGAGGGCCAGAGCTGCCTCTCCCCTTGGACACTCAAGCGCTCGTGTGGGAAGTGGGAAGCGGGAAGCAGGCACTCCAGCAAGGCCGCTGCTGAATATGCTGGTACTTTGTCCCACATCTGTTTAACTGGAAAGACTGTGGAAACAAACGTTTGGGTGTTCCTTCACCTGAAGATATCCTTTTGGTTGGTGGGAGTACTCGGGTGGAACCTTTGCTCAGACTAGACAGAGAAAAGATTTGACTGTGAGTATTTCTCACCCGAAAAGGGCGCTGCAGCCATTGGGGCCACCTTGACAACAGACTGAAACAAGTTGTTACCATTTTCTGAAAAAATGAACCAAGTTTGTTGTTGTTGTTGTTTTTAATATTGTTGTTGTTGTTATTAATAATTATTTATTATTGTCTATTAAGCCACTGAACTGAAAATCAATTATTCCCACAGTGCTAATTAACCAGTGCCTAGCCCAGTGCTCTCTCCAGCCGAGCAGGCAGCATTAGCCTCGCAGCACGTTCAGTCTGAAGTGAGCAATTTGCCCAGCAGGGAATATTTGCAAAACTGCTCTCTGGGGGAGCTTTAGGTTCTTGTCAATAAATGCAGGCAGAAACATCAGGTGCTGTGGCAGTGTGTTTTTGGAATGATTGCAGAAGCTGGCTGACCTGGCATCACC
Organism: Nicator chloris; assembly: GCA_013400495.1. NCBI lineage: Eukaryota > Metazoa > Chordata > Aves > Passeriformes > Pycnonotidae > Nicator > Nicator chloris. The sequence goes on from WAAE01017171.1 coordinate 51,136, forward strand.
CATGAATTTTGAAAGAGATGGCTAAAAGGACATTTTTGCTAAAAGCCTGTAGCTGCTGAGCTGGGGGACAGAGCTCTGCACATCACACGTTATGTATAGCTTGTATTTAAGAGGTACTGGCTGTACGCCAAAATACGTTTACCTTCTGTTCAAGCTCCATATGGGATCTTTTCAATAAAAGTACTATTTATTGTTTCTAAGCCAATATAATAGGGCTTTTGTTTGTTTCTCAAATGCATCCTAGCCTAAAGAAGTTTGTGCCTACGACTTATAGTTGCTGTATTACTGAACTCATTGCGATGTTGAACTGCATTGTAATCATACAGATGGCTGGAGAGAAACCCACACTTCTGATCTGTCCTCACTGTGCTCAGTGTTTTCTGTCCACAAAAAATGTGGGTCTTCGTACCACCTGGATGCCAGTCTTAGATCCCATAGTGCACACACCGTGTTTGACACATGCTGTAGGAAGCTCTCTCACTGGACTCGTTTCAGAACTTTTTCCTGGGGGAAGGTTAAATGTTTTACCACTTACTGTTACTAAATTATTAGTAGAAATCTGTGGAAATTCAAACAGTTTACTATTAAGAAAGCTGCTGTTAAAATGTTGTACATTTGCATGTATAGTCAAAATGTGATTATATTGTATTCTGTTTCTACCTGTAAATTCCCTAAATTAAAATGAGAATTTGGCAAATGCAATCCAGTTTTTCAGTAACAGACACTGTCGCACAATAAAATAAAAATACTGCCTCGTGCTGAGGTACTTTAATAGCGTCAGCGGAAGACGGTAGAATGAGATGTGGAAATAAAATGCACTGCTTTCCAAAAGCCTTCTGGTTTTCTTATTGTTGCTACTCCAGGGTGCTCATTTTTGCTTCATTTATAGTTATTCTCGTGCCTTTACATCCCAGTTTCCTCAGCATGTGACCACACACTATAAATACTGTCATGGACAGAGGGACTAAGGACAATCAAAGGAACACAGGATTCTGAAGTGCTGGGACCTCGGTACAGCTCAAAATTTCTGTGGTTCTCAGCCGTGATTTTTTTTGGTTACATATTTAAGATGATTAAATGTCACTGGTGTAACTGTTATAATTCCAGAATTAATAAAAGATGACGCTCATTATTAATAATTCTATGATAAAATGACTGCATTATTAAAGGATGTAATATTAATTGCATTTTACAATGTTAAGTATTTGTATTATCATCTGTGTCGCATGGCAGCACTAGGAGATGACTTGAGCATTAATTTTTACCTGTTTGCTTTAGGTGAAAGGTACATAATGTGCCCGTGGCTGAAACTGGGTTGTGCCAGTCCCGGCTGTGGTCGGTGGTTATTGCCGAATTCATCTTAGAGCTCTGCACAAATGTGCCTGCAGGTTGATTTAGAGAAGGAAACCATCCTTGTTGTCAGATAATAAATGAACCTGATGCACAATGACGGCTTTGAGAATAAACAGGAATTTCAGTGTCAACACATGCTTGAGTAACACCTGCTGTAGCACTCCTAGACGTGCACGTACGCGCACATGCACGCACACAAATACACATGCAACAGGACAACAAAAGCCAGACTGGCTATCTTTTTTGAAATGCATTCTTCTTTCTAAGAAATTAAAGAGAGGACAGTTTATTGTGAGGAAGGTACAGTTACAATTTCTAGGGATAAATTAAAAATTTGCATTCATCACTAACCTCATATTTGCCATAACTTCCCCACGGAAAATATGCAGCAGCCTACAAAGAAACATCTGAGAATGAAAGAAATTTTACAGTTTCCTAACCAACACTCCAGACCCCTGCATATGTCCAGGGATAGTTTTTTGCCAGTTTTAATAGCCTCTTGTAATTCTGTTTGCTGCAAAAATGCCTGTTTGCTGCAAAGGCTTTAGTAGGCAAAAAAGTGCAAGCCCTTCAGCTCTGGTCTCTAAATTAACGTTTGAGCATTTTGCTGCTTATGATGGTGAAGGGTTAACACCTTAACCCTCTCTGCCTGTGTCCTGTATAATTTCACATATTGCTTTGAGGTTTCTTCTGTGTTTTTCTAACTGGAGTCTCTAAGTGCAGCGGAGGCAATCAGCTCTGCTCTCAATTAGCTGCCATATTCATGCTTCAGTTGCTTGTTGAAGGTCATCAGAAAGCTTTTCACTTCAACCCCATTCTTGTCAGGAACTGATGAGCATGCACATGCCCTCTTTTCTCATCCTTTCTTGCTGCTGTGTCTCCCAAATCTTTTTTCCAATGTCCATCTTGAAAATCTCTGCAAGTGATGGAGGACTTGCCACAGAGGCTTCTGCTACCTTTTTTTTTTTTTTTTTCCCCAGAAGGGCAGGAAAGGGATGGACCAGCAGGATCTTGTATGTCCAGATTGCTTCCTTCTACCTTCTATTCTTCCTTCCTTTGTGCACGTTTCTGCCCACCATCTCCCTGCATCCCAGATCCCTCTATAGCTCAGCCCTGGCTGTGTCCCAGCTTCTCGTGGAGCTGTGCCCGGGCTGTGTACCAGGGTCCTGTGGAGCTGGGCTGTGCCAGCCGGAGTGAGAGCCCTCGCTCTGCCAGACAGCCAGCACTGACACCCGGCTGTGCCTGCCCCTGTGGGGATCATTATACACACAGAACCAGGACATCTTTTCATTGTAACAACATTTTAAGTAATAAGGCTTAACAAGTTTATACTTGCTGTTGAGCCAGGCTCAGTTTTTTATAGGTTGACACTTAAGAAAGCCAGTCACCCTTCAGTGCTGGACATTGTGTTTGAATAGAAGAGAGGCAGCCTGAGATTAAAACCCAGGTAGAGAGCATGAAAACAATGCTCAAAGAGGTACATAGGATGGCGTAAAGATGGATGGGGAAAATATGTGAGCTACAAATTAGGATGGATGGGGAATATGAGATAGTTTGCAGAAAAGAAAAATGTTCTTGCACGAAAACCAAAAGCGACAACATTGGAAACCAATAGCCAAAAAGTGAGGTGAATGCAGTTGAATTTGGGCTCTGGAAGAGCAGTGCACATGAAGGAGAGAGACAGAGTGAACGAGCTGGCTGGGGGAAAGATGGCTGGATCTATTCTTTGTGGTTCTGTGATCTTTTTTTTTACTGGATGGTTGTAAGAAATTTTGCTCTGGGCACATTCGTCTTGTTAATAAGTTTGTCTTCTATCAAGTAAAAGCAATGTCAGCTCTGTTCTCAAAATTACAGTACTTTTTTGATTAGGTGCTATTGATTTTGTTCCCGACAAAACAAGAAGATCCCACCAATCCTTAACAGAATTCAGGATTTCTCTGATAAAGAGCAATAACTTCTAAAGTCACAGACCATTTCTTACCTGAAATAGGGGTCAAATGAGAGAGAATGAGTTGGAACTGGCCACAATAGTAAACCTGTCAGGTTTACCAGCTGCTGTAAATAATGATCAGTATCATCAGTAGACAAAAAACAGCTAACAGCTGCGGTGTATATCACCATTAACTCCTCATGTCTTGAATTGTCTTAATTCTGTTAAGTGCAATTTTTGTCTTCAGAGTATCACTGCAAATTTGTCCTTATGGTTAGTCTGATTCCAAACCATGTACGCCTGGTTAAAAGGTAGGATATGGATTTTCCCTTCTGTTTCTCAAACCACAAGCTAACCTGGTATCCAAAGGGCAAAGAGGTTTTCTTAGTCAATACATCTTCTTGAGTGAGTGAACATTCAGGAGTATAGATAAAAAGTCCAACAAGATATGTTATTACAAACATGAAAACCAGCTAAATATTTCCTTGTCACAATTTTACAGGAAAAAAATGACATTTCCTTAAGCATAGTGGCCGAGAGGGCACTGAGTCTGACTCTTCATTGAATATCAGAAGGCTGATGCACACAAAACATACCACAACTGAGTGTACAGCCACACATTTTTGGCCCCGGGATTTACAATATTTTCCAAAAGAAAAGAGATGGAGATCATTTGCCTGGCACCGTGGAAGAAATTGCTTGACTTAGGGAAATTGGGATGCAGGTCTCTGTGAAGAGCTTCTCTTCAAAGAAGGATTACTGCCAAGCCAGCAACACATTTCCAGGATTCCTGAGACAGGGTTGGACCTTCAAAATTCCTCAACTTTTTTTTTTTTTTTTTTTTTTTTTTTTTTTTTTAATGTTATGTTATAAATGAGAAGAATAATCTAATATCTGGTCATGTCCTGGGGTACCTACTGAGTGCTGAGCTCTTTTTGATCACCTGGATGTTGCAGTGTCTTGATAAAACCAGTACAATTTGATTCATGCTGCATCTAGCTCTGTCATGCAACACAAGCAGCACAATATTTTTCTGTCTCAGGAATCTACTTAACAGTGATTAAGTCTGCTTGTATACTCATAAAGGTCTTTTATAGCTGCTCCAAATGTTCAGTGCCACGGTTCAGGAAAGAAGCTAAGCAATAGCCAACTGATGTAGAGGACGAAAATGACAGCTAGAGCTGCTTTTCAATGGAAGATTTGGCAGGAGTTTGAGTTATTTGCTACCCAACTTTTAGGCTTTCCCCATCATTATCTGCTTCAGTGCCTTTCCTCAAAATCTGCAAATTTTTTGACTTGACAGAGCTTTAGTGTTGATCTGGAACCATTCTTTACTTTTCTTTCTGGAAATTTCACCTCTACCTGCCTCCCTGACACTGGTCAGGTAGGGCACAAAACCCAGAGTCCTGTGCCTGGCACACACCAGCAGCCAGCAGAAAAAAAACGTCAGATGCCACTTTCAGGCTCAAAAAAAGGACACATTGTTCTGTACTTGAGTTTCATTACAGATCCATGCAGATTCATACTCATCATGAAAAGCACAGTAAGATCTTCACAGCCAAGAAGGCTTTGCTGCATCTCTGCATTTAAAGTATGGTGTGAAAATAGAGATTATTTTTTAGTGGGGGCTCCTCTTTGTTTTGTATAGATCCGACATGTTGGCACATAAATTGGCAAAAAATTTGAAGACTTTGAAGACTTAGGCTGCGATGTGAACAGGGATTCCTAGGTGGCAATACAGAGCAGTCACCACAACCCTGCCCACATCAGGAATGCTCTCATTCGTTGCACTAAAACATTTATGCATTTTGTGCCTTGACCAGGCCTTCATTCAGTAGGACATGGGTCTAAATGAAAGCATTTTTCCACATTAGGGGCTCACTAGTGTCTGGTGTTCCACTTCCCCAAGCCAAGAAGAGCATTGAAGTGGGTTCTAGGATTATTTTTTATCCCGCCAAGCAGAGATCCGTGCTTGAGAAGCTAACACTCAGAATTCCAGCAATGCAAAGCCAAAGAAAGAGCCCCTCTGCCCCAAACCCACTTAGTGACATTGCTGTAGCAATACACCTGATGGCAAAAGCAGCTGCTACAGAGAAAGGAGTTTCTGTCGATTTGGCGTGATCCATGGCACTGTGTGGCACCATGACGCCAGGGAAGGGCCACCAGCTGCAGGGGCCGTGCTGGCACCCTCGAGCAAGCAGAGCTGTGACTGCAGAGGCTGTTGGAGAGTTGTTCTGGACACTAAAGCTGCTTGGGTGAGTGTTCTCCTATGGGGCCAGGGGTTTGCTCCTTGTCCAAAGCTCCTTAGAGGGAGCTGGCACATGACAACACAGTCCCTCCCCATGCAGGGTAACAGTTCAGCTCAGCTGCAAAGTGGTACCATTGCAAGGGAAAAAAACAGCCCAAATTTTACCTGTGCAGTCCAGATAGGCTATTACCGCAACAAAATTCTTCCTTTATTACTTTTTTTTCCCAGGGGTAGTTCCCTCTATGCTTCTGAAAGGAAATATGCAAATGCACTAATAGTTTTTATAGAAGAAAAGATTTATTTCAGAAGAGAGTTCCTGCAGGCAATACAACGCCTGCTGAGCTTGCAAAATCATTCAGTGTGTGGAATGGATTAGGTTGGTGGCTGCCTTATTTTCATTGCCTTCGAAGTGGCTGGGAGAACGAAGATGTAAAGGTAAGGACTGTAATAAAGAGCAAGCTCTGTAAAGCGGCTTTGCTACAGCGAACCTTCAAACCCATTTGAGAATGTCAGGGATTTGCCATTATTCTTGAAGCTGATTTGACGAACAATTCTGGCATCTTGACAGCTGAGCCTTAGAATAAAAAAATGTCACAAATTCAATCTCATGCAAGATAAAGAGTAGCCAGCTGATTCCCAGGGTGCGGGCAGCGCTGATCTGCCCTGCTATCGGTGAGCTCTGCTGCAACGGGATATCTAATTTAGGTAAGTGCATTTCCAGCATCAGGGTGCATAAAGTCTGATTGTGAGTGCCTGCCAGCAGAGACACACAGGATCAATTTTGCAGATTCATGCAAAAAACTGCTCTCACTTTAACGAAAATGCTAAGCTCGAGTAGTAATATAAAAGTATTATAAGCTGTCTGGGAAGAAGGAAAGCTAAAGGAAGCAAAAATCTAGAGTCCCACAGACACATTTCCAAAGACTCACAGTGCTGTTACTGTGCATTTTTCAATCAGAATAATGAATAAACATTTGAGTAATAACAAGAAGGACATAAATAATTTGGATTATTTTAAATCCAGTGCCACTATCTGACCCAAACGCTGGTGCGGGAAGCCTGTAAGCAGAAGCCACCAGGGTCTGAGCCATGGGCATCCCAGTGCATCACAATTCTTTCAAGGCTGGAGAAATCTACTGCAAGCAGGGATCTCTGAGGCTGGAATACATCAAATGCCTTGTTTTGTCTTTGTGTACCCAGATGAAATTTAAAACTTCACAACCATTTCATTTGCTTCCTGTTTTCCTTCAGGAGCAAATGTATCCCCAGCCATATTTTTTTTGTGACAATGCTTCAACTGGCATTCACATAACAGTATTGCTAGGAGAAAAAAAAAAAGCCAGAAGTGTAGATTTTTTTTTTACCACAGCCTCCAGGTTAATTTAGTAATCTTTTTTTTTTTCTTTCTTTCTTTTTTTTTCCTGCTAGCTTGCTTTCCTAAAGGTGAAGATTTCGATTAACTACTCCATTCACTTTTGGTCTATCTGATATGTGGGATAAAGATTAGACAATCCGCCAAATCTGGCATTTTTGTTACACCAGTTGCTGCTGTGTTCCGGGGCTGGTGTCTATGTTTAAACAAAGTCCACTAGTCTTGGACTATAGTCAGGTCTTTCATTGCTGGGATCTTTTTAACTGTAAACAGAATTGCACTCCCTCTGGAATTTTGCTGCCACTCACTTTTGTAAGAGGACGCATGAGTATTTGGGGGGTTCATCCATTGATTTTGGGCTGTGGGTTGATTCTGTATATGTGGTGAGATCAATGTGCTTCAAAACAAGCAAAGAGCTGGCTAGCTTCTGCTACACTGACATGGTCCCATAATGCCTATGAAATTGATTGGCAGAAAGCTGTTTGAAGGACAAATAGGTCTCTCATGATCTATAAGCCTCTCTCCCAATCAGGAAATGATGGACATAAAACCGCAGAGTTCTCTGCTGTGGCAGCAAAGAGAAGCATGAAAAAGCTCCTGTGAGGGGAGTGTGATTTTATATACCTGTCACAGGGGCTGCTGAGGTGCAGCTCAGGATTTTTGTTTGTTACAATTTCCTGTGTTGTGGAAGAGTTCCTTGTGGGTATTGTTGCCTACCTGTTTTTAGAGATGTCAAAAATGGAGAGATTTAACTGACTGTTTTTTCTCTTGGTGCTACATGGTTTGGTGTCATTTTGTCATTAGTTTTCACCCCATTCCCTGTGTCCATAAGCACAGTGCTGGGATGTACCTGCCTCCTGAGTTCAGATGCAGTCTGCAAGACATGAATATGCTACTTGGCAAAATTCAAGGGCAGGAATGTCCAGTGCAGGAAATGGGGACTGGATGAACTCAGTGGGGGCTAAAATCTTCCTCAATCAGTGCCAGATCCACTTGAGGCAATAACTGCCCTCCTCCTTCTGACTGCCCAAGACAGGTTCCTTATCTCAGTTAGCAGCTTCCCTGTAAGAGCATCTAAGATGATTAATATTTAGTTTAGCTAAAAGTTACATTCTTTTATTCTTCACTGTTCTACTGCATTTCACACTGTCAAATCTCAGGCTGGTCTTGCACTGCTGACCCTTCCAACCATATTTACATTGCAAGTGGTGCCGAATGATCATGACTACTCAGCGCCATCTAGGGCACAGTGACCTCTTCCATGTTTGGGTCTTAGTTTTCTTTGGGTCTCACGTATAACTATCACTCTCATTATAAATATATATATATATATGTTTTCCAAGTAGAAATGTCTGATATTATGGGAGGATTGTGCTGTAGTTCTGGGTTCAAAGCAAATAGAAATGTCCTTGACACAGGAAGACTGGTGTCACTTGCTGCCCAAGGATGCAGTGGAAGCTGAAACTTTCCTTTATGTCACAGGCGCACGGAAGAGAACTCCATACACCCATGTACTCCAGGTACTTGAGGGTTAGTAAATATAGAAAACCTCATATAAATCAGGAAGTTCTTTGAGACTGAAATATGTTGAACCTGAGTATTCAGAGGATGTACCATGCACAGCCTCCTGCTGCCATCACGAGAACCTGCTCATGGTGCTGCTGAGAATGGGATACCAGACAAGATAAACCTTTGGTTTGACCCAGTATGGTCATTTGTATGTTTTCCTTAATGCATTCTCTAGGACGAACATCTGTAATAGTTTCTTCTACATACACTCTGTCTTCAAAAGTATTATAAATCCTGTCCTTCAGCAATTTACTTGCTTCTTCTTACTCTGCTGCCAATCATTATTTTGAAAACTGTGCTTACCCGCTGTCAGTTTCTTTGGTGCACTCTCTGGCTTGGTTTTTCCCTATGCTGCGCCAAAATAGTGACTCAGCATAGTTAGTTAGAAGTAAAGAAAGGTCCTTGCAAAGGCCATTGAGTTCTGCTGAAAAAGTCCCCCAGCGCTAGCTGCTTTCGAGTGTATGACCTGCTGGATTCCCTTACCTCACCCTCTCTGCTACAAGACACCTCAGTAATCACAAAAGGACACATCATATCTGTCATTTTGGGCAATGCCCACCTACACCGTGTTCCTAAGAGTGAGCAAGGATTCCCCGTAACTGAATGATGTACATGGTCCTCTCAAGGAGCAGCTACTAGATAATCCCCAGTTTACAAGCACAACACAAAGCTGTGTCAATAGATTGCCATCAAACCCTCCATTTTGCTTCTTCCATCCATCATCTCTACAAAACTTGAATGGAACTGGGCTGGTGTCTTGCTGTGCAACACTAAGAGATGTTTGCAGCTATAGGAGGTAATGGTCTTACCAGTTTCCCCGTTGTTGTATCCACCATTTGTGGATTTGTGAAGCTTTCTGCTTCCACATCCTTTGTAAGCACCAGCCACACACTCCAGGGTGTGGCACAAAAAATACTCTGAAGTGAATAAAAACTAGGATCTGGAGGATTGGATAGCTATATCTTATGTGTGGCAACAGAGGAGAGTTTTTAAAAAGAAAAATTCTTTAGTAAATCAGGTCAGCCACATTGAATGGAAATCTGTAACTGCATCTCTGAAATAACCGCAGGAGTACAATAGTAAAATACTTCTATTGATTGTATATATTTTAATTTCAAGACTCATGCTTGATCTGATTTGAAATGACTAGATCCAATGACAATTTGATTCACAATTTGATTTGGCTGGAAGATCTGTGTAAAGCACTAACAGCTGAACAGAGGCAGGGCTGAACTCTCCAAAGGCATAACAAACCCCAGTGGTACAAAACCTGGTTTCAGTTATTCCTCCAGTTGGAGAGCTGTCCACCCTTACATTAATGTGGCCAGCCCCTCCCAGGAGCCAAAGGAGTATCTGTGCTGAGTGGCTGAGATGCAGATTTTCCTGAGCTGTGTGTAGATAACAGGGCTGTGAAAAGCAGGATGGGGGCAGTGATGTGGCATCTGTGGCTCAGTCTTAGGAGCTGAATCCTCCCCCCTCTGGCTATGCCAGCCAGCTCAGGGCTCAACACTTGTCTCCTGTGCCGTGGAGAGAACCGAGACAGTCACCAAGGTAAATTTCTAACTGCTGTAGTAAGGAGACCAGAGCCCACACGAGAACATGCCAACACATGCTCCTTTGGTGCAGGATTGTAGGTTGTTCAACAGCTGAAGTACCTGTTCCCACTGTGACTCTTCGTTCTGGATCCTTTCCTGGAGCCGAGACCTCCCTGGTTCACGTCTCCATCTCTCTGTGTCTGCAGTGCTCGCCAAAGAGCGAGGCAATGGGGGAACCTGGCCAGCACCCTGCTGGCAGTGGTTGGATGCACTGATGGAAACTGGAAGTAGGGCTGGTGCGCTGTAGGTGGTTGGTGGTCTGATGACAGAAAATTCAATGACTGTGGGCTTTAGAGACAGGCAGCAGCTGAGTTTTCTCAGCTCAGTATTTCTGTAAACACCGTATCAGTGTCTTTTTTTTCTCCTTGGGTATGTAGTTTCAACTTTTTCCTTGTGCCTTTGTAGCACAAGCACAAAGATTTAACTTGGTAAAGCAATTGGCACAACACCAAGCGGGTTATACCAACTTTATGGAGCAGAAGGACTCAGGAATAATTCAGTCTTGTGGACTGATGGTATTTATAATTTCCATTCCAGAAGTATCCGGAGGACATAGACAAAAAGAGGTCCATAGTGCATTAGGCTCTGCTTATGCAAGAGATGGTCTCAGGCCAAAGACTCGGCAATCAAAGTACAATGTTGAGTGATCCTCTGCAATTGTATGTGCTACTAGAAGATAAAACTGCATCAAGTGCATAATGGAATTGCTCACACTTCACAAACCTGTCAGGGCAGATAGATAGCATTGCTTCATCTCATACCAGGTTCCATCTGTGGGTAAATTCTTGTTAGTAGAAGACATTATGCAATATTCCTTAACAATTCATAAGAACTTGTATCTGAAGAGAGGAATATGAAGTAATGAAGAGAGATCACAGGTGTAGAAGTGTGATAAAGAAGGTGCAGCGAGTCCTCCTGTAAAGCAGCCACCAGATGTTCTTTTCCTTTGAGGAGAAAAGTCCTCCCAGCCCATGGTGTATTGTTTGCAGCAAAAGGCTCAGCCGAGCTATCGCTTAGGTTCGTACTGTCTGGGGTTCTGCAGCAAAGAAATGAGCATATATATAGCAGGTGGAAAATGGTGCTGGTACTTCTGACAGCTCTTTTTACTCTTTGATAGAGGAAAAAAACCCAACCTGCGTCTGACTCTGAACTAAGTAAGAGAGAATAAAGTGTGGGGGGGGTTTTATCAACACACTTGCTTCGGAGAAAGGCTCCTGCATGTGGAGTTACTGATCACATAGACTTGAGCCTATATGAGCATCACTTACTTCAGAAAATAAGTGGAATGTGAGTGGTAAACAGCTTTTTTTATGTGCTTCTTGTTTAGTTAATGGGAGTTTCATAGATTACTCCAATGGGACCAAACAGACCAACGAGTGGTTATTTGAAGAAACCTGAGTATGGTGAATTCCATACTCTGATTAAAAAATGTTTAACTCATTTCACTAGTAAGTATTAATCTGTGCTGTACTTACATACTGTCAATCTCTTCTGTTTTGGAGGCTCTCTAGTAACTATATTTGAAAGATAGAGTTTCTGGGGTAACTAAACACAGAAAGAGAGCTACAGGATGTAGAGGACTTGGGTTCATTCTCGTTAGCTATGCAAAAATTACCAAATGGCAAACTTCAGACTTTAGACAAATTACCATGTCAAATTACCATTTAGACAAATGAACAAAAGAGCTGAAACAACAGCATCTTCAGATACACTGCCTTGATTAGCATTTACTATGTTAGCAGATCATGGTGGCAGCCTGACTGTCCAGCTCCTGCACTTTGGCATCCATTGCTCTCCTGAGCCAGCTGCAGGCCTGCAGCCCTCCTCGGGCCAGAGGGCTCCACCAGGCAACAGGGAGCCTTGAAACCAGGTACTGCCTTGCCCAAAGCCTTCTGCAGGGCTTTGAAGTTCTTGTTCCTCCTCCACAAACTGGATTGTGACACTCCTGGGTTGGTCTGCTTTGGGGATTAGTGTATGAGTTAGTCTCAGTAGCTCCTCATTGGTTTTGGAATGATTATCAAAGGTTCAGACGGCCTTAGGTGCAGAGACACCTGAGGCAGATCTGTGTGACAACACTGGATTACTTGGATTGATTTGCATGGGTGTAGCGGCATGTGGACAGAGCTGCACTTCTCCTGAGCTGCCCAGCTCACATGTCTGGCCTCAAAACCCCTGCGAGGCAGATTTCTGTGCTTCCATGATTTATTTCCTTTTTTTAAAATCTGGTACCAGGAATCTACTATTCCTGATGCTAGAGAGCATGCTGTGAGACCTAGAGAAGTAGCTATCCAGACGCCTATGTCAGTATACTTGCTGCTGTCCTTGTCACAGACAACTGTTTCTACAGCAGGGAACAATGTAGAAGCAAGTGAAAATGGATGTGAGAACCATATGCTGTAGATGGAGAGTGATGGGATGGTGACCATCAGAAAGTTGCAACAAACCAAGTTTGCCTCCTCCAGAGGCTCTGCGGTTCTTAGTCTGGAGATGTCCATGAGAGAGGAAAAAACCCTCAGTGTGATCAGGCTGAAGGCTTCTATTTCCCAGCAAAAGGTTTGGGAAGTTAAAGATTGGAGCTGGAGCCCACATGGGAGGGCTTGCATTTTGTGAGAGGCAGCAGATGGTTGTCCTCTGCCCAGGGAAGCAGCAGTATTGCTCCATCATGGCTGAGCACAGTAAATTTGTTTCTTCGTGTCTTGCTGTTGTTGCCGTGTTCTGAAGCAAACCCAGCTCCCAGCTCTCCCCTTCCCTTCCCAAAGCCACAAGCATGGCAAGGGTGTGTGGTACACTGAACAGCAAGTAGCTCTTCCACTTAATCTGATAGGAGCTGTAATCTATTGCATTGCAGCACGGTGCTGTGCTCCAGCCTCAGATCCTCCTAGAGTCTCTACAGCTTTCCCAGTCTCTGATCCTTCCTGAGTGTTTATGTGAAGCCACTTGTGATTTCTCAAACAATGTGTCTCTGCAAAATAATAGGTTCCAACTAATAAAAAAAAGTTCTACACTCTAAAAATAAGATGAAATTTTAAAAGGGCTATAAAAAACTGCGTCATTGACTGGCTCTGGATGATCTCCATGAAAGAGAGAACAATATTCAATTTGTCTAAAACCCCAAGTTCTTCTCAAAAGGCGCTATAGAAAATTGTTCAGCAACATAATGTAAATTAGAAAGCCACAAGCACAGTTCATACTTGAATGAAATTAATTCACACAGGATACAGCAAATATGGCGTAACTACAGCACCACTCTTATTTTTTTTTAATACCACCAAAGCCTTTATTTCCTTTGAAGATGGATAATTGTAAGGAATACAGTACCTTTTCCTTCTCATGTAGAATTATTCTCCCCAGTCTCCCTGTGTTGCACAGTGTATTATCTGCAAATGATTAAAGCTGGCCTCCTGTCCCTTTGGGTGTTTTCAGAGACTATCAGTGTCTCCAATGGGCTGAAGTTACCCAGCAGAAGACTCTGTATATGACCATAAAAGCACCCTATTTCTCTTCAAAGAGAAAATCAAGAAGCCTTGACAGATCTCTTGATCATTTTGGTTTCCCTGTAAAAGGGTTTGCTTTTGTTTAAATAATTTTAAAAAAGAAAACAAACTCAAAGCAAAATACAAGTTTCTGGTATTATTATCTCTGCAGGATTGCTACCAGGTTCACATGGTCATTCTACCTATGGTGTTCCTACTTGCCGAAATTTTATTAATCTCGACTCATTGATTCAAAGTAAGATCAGGTTGTTTACAGTGACCTGAAACTGTTGCAGGGAGCTTGGGCAGTACCAGCTTTATCTTTCAGAACACTTGCCCTTCCAGGAACAAAGCCCTCATTTTCTAGCAGCTCTATGGGAAAAAAAAAAAAGAGATGCGAGCACAATAATTCGCTTTTCCTGATGCACCAGAACAGAAACTAAGAGAACTGCATTTTGGCTATGTGCCCTAGTGCTAGTGCAAGGAAAATTATGTTTCAAATGCATTTTTTGTGGCATTGCTTCAGCAGAAAGAGGAAGCATTCATTGCGGAAAAGGCATCCCTCTCATCCCTGCGTGTGAGACTTTCCTGCTTCCCTGGCTTTGCAGCCTCAGGGCCTGGCACTACAGGCTTCTCATACGAGTGGCAGGACAGGACATGGAGGATTGCTGTCAGCATGCATTTTTGAGTGAGATGTAACAAAATGTTCCCACTCATTTTGCCTCTATGTGACCATTCCGGAAATAAGGAGATGGTCCAAAACTTGCTTGAAACATATTAATTATAGACTACAGCCAAGACTGGGAACTTCACCCACATGTAATGTGAAATCTGAAGAACTGGAAGCAAAATTTGGCTTTGTCTGCCTTATCATTTGATCTGGCTGAAGACTTTTTTGCATTCTAACAGTATTTTTGGTTCCACAGAAGGGTCACTGTGATTAGCCTCCGAGGGATTTTGTTGACTCTCTGTTCCCTGGTTTAAAAAGATGAACCTGGAATTGTTAAGGATATCTAGGGTAATTTCAGTCCAGTCCTTAGTCCCCTTCACTAATTTATGAAGCTCCAGGTTTGGCCTCTTTGCTGCTACCGAAAAGACTTTCAGAGCTTCAACTCTCCAGTCATGAGAAACTTTGTTCTCATTTCTAGCTTTTTGTTTCTTCTCTCTCAGTAATTAACTTCTGTTTCCAAATCATGGATAGCAATTTACAGTTTGGCATATCCCCGTCCCTGAGACATTGTGTCCACCTGCTCATCCTGTTCTACATCATGTTCACTGGTAACAGCTAAAGGGTTTGCTACCATCCTTGCTTAGTCCTGAGTTTATCCTGGTTTTCCAAGTGTTTCTAGTCTCTTAGACTATAATAGTATGGAGGGGTTTTTTACATTGTTGTACAGCTTTTATTGTGGGACATCTTTGTTTTCTATGCTTCCTATTCCTTCCTTGAAAGCAAAAAAATAACAATTTGGGGAAAATAATTCTTCAGTATCTGGAGTTTTGGGGTGTGTGGAACTGGGTTATTTAAATGGTGAAAAGATAAATTCAGATTTGGCAATATCTGAGTCTTGGCAGGAGATATGTCTCAATTATGTCTCAGACTGATTAGAATACAGAAATCATTTTTCCCCTAAATCCCCCTAAGGGCTTTATCAATTTGTCTGTGCTGAGAATGTCTCATATATACTGACAAGTCTGATCTCTCCACAAATTTTATGCTGGCAGCAGTGTTCTCCTACAGGACATCAAGAGAAAGTGTCAGTTTCTCCTCTGTAGGTAGCATTTACATTTGTGAATAAATTAGATAACTAGGATTGAAAGCAGAGACAAGTATAAATGACTTCCCATTGCTAACAAGAGAAGACACAATGGCTTCCTCATGTTCTTCAAGAGAGGTAGAATGTCTTCCTTCTTGAATTGCTATATAGCCTCAAAAGCTCCTGGTGTGGGGGATATTCAAATTCACATGGATTTGGATTCCTCCTTGGGCAGAGGAAGAGGTTAATTTCTGTCATCCACTTCTGGGGTGAATGATCCAACCTTTCAAACATACCGGTGATACCATCACCACCTAGTGGTCCTGCTTGAGAGAAGACTGAGCCTTTCTTGCCGTGAATACCTGCTTTCAAACGGGATTATTTCAGGGCTCGGGATACTGAATGTAGGAACTTCCTGTCTTTTCACTTAGCACAAGGTGCTGACATTCTAGAAAGGCATTCCCCCTGCACATTCCTGTTTGCTGGCTTGGCTTGCAAAGCCCCGTGGGACATATGACTGTCCCTATTCCTTTAGTAACAAATTTGGGCACTAAATCAGAGCCTGCAGTCCACTCTGGGGCTGGTGTCATGAATGAACGTTTTAGGTCACTTTAAGAAGGGACAGAGCAGCAGAGGGGAGGGTGGGGATGCACCAACACACCAGGTTCCTGCACTTAAGACCTTGAATGTTGCATTGCTCTCACTTTTTCTTACAGAAACAATGAGAAAATTGTGAGAATCAACTGCGTATGGAACCACTAGAAAGATTTCAGGCTACAACTCCACAATCTGGAAAAAGCAAGACAGGCCAACTCTCAGAGAAGAGCCTCACAGGGAGCTTCTAGACAGATAAAAAGAGCTACAATATGTATTCCTTTATGGAGCCTGCCTTTCTATGTGTCCTTCAGCCAGCATTTTGGTGATTACTGTGTGTAACTTTGGGCAGAGATGGTGGCTTTTAAAAGCTGCATTTAGCCTACTTCTCTTTCCAAAATATTTCTGATGTGAGGACATTTGTCACAGAATCCTCTCTGTGAAAAGAATAAAGAGAAAAATACCCTCTCTAAGTTTTTTTTTTTTTTGCACCTAGACACACTCATGCAATTAAAATACCTGCAACAGGAATGATGTTTAACCCCAGAATATTGGGGGTACTGACAGTGACCAAGTCCCACCCAGCTGCTCACTCACTCCCCCTGCCCCCTCGTTGGGATGGGCAGGAAAATCAGGGGGAAAAAAGTGAAAATCCTGGGTTAAGACAGATTAATGATTGAAACAATGTAAATCATTATAATAATGATGATGATAATGATAATAATAGTAATAATAGGAAGAGAGATACAAATCCCAAGAAACACAATACAGTTGCTCACCACCCACCAGCAAATGATTTGCCCGTCCCCAGTCAGCAGCTGGTCACTCCCTGCCAATTCCTCAGAGTTTTTATACTGGTCGTGATGTTCCTTGGATTGGAGTATCCCTTTGGCCAGTTTCCTTCTGCTATCCTGGCCGTGGTCCTCCACAGCTTCTTGTGCACTCCCTTAGTGGCAGTCCGTGAGAAACTGGGCAGCCCTTGACTTAGAGTAAGAACTGCTCAGCAACATCAGTGTGTTAGCAGCAGTCTCATCCTAAATCCAAAACACAGCACTGTGCCAGCACCTAGGAAGAAAATCACCTCTCTTCCAGCTGAAATCAGGCCAGGGAGACTGTATTTTATTTCACTTGAAGGATGCGCAGCTGGTGCTGTATTTAAGAACTTTTTAAGTGAAGTGTTAAAAATTACACGAGTGCACGTAACTGAGAAACCTGGGCGAAAGGAATCACGTCTTTATCTTTTTCTTTCACTCCTGCCTCGCAGAAAAGCCGGGCGCGCCGCGACCGCCAGGCGGCGCCAAGTCCCTCCTTAAAATTAGGGAAGGGATTAAACGGGGAGACTTGATCGGTGCGAAGCTCGGAATAAGGGACCTTGTCACTCTTGTGCTACAGAGTTGTCAGCGGCAAATGTTCTAGACAGGCGCCGGAGGCTGTGGTTATTTGTGCCTGACAGGGCATCCTAAGCAAGCTAAATACGAATTTTGGGTACGTGCTAAAATAACAGCATCACTTTTCGCAATTTGATTGAGGATAACATTCTCCACACCAAGCACTTTAAGCAAGCAAAAATACATTGACTCCTTCTTAAAGAAAGAAATACAAAGGAAACTCCTCATCCTTTCCCACCTTCCTGCAGGAGCTGGGGAAGCGTAACACTGCTGGAGCATCAACAGTCCTTTCTGTGTGTCACAGCAGAGGTGTGGAGGGGACAAATGTGTTCCAGGAGTTGGACAGGTTCCGTGCCCTAATCTGCTCCTAAATAACTGGCACACCAAAGTACTGAAATGTAAAAAGCTGCCACCCCAGCTAAAAGCTTGCCATCAGCCTGGCTTGCAAAACTGTGGAGCCCCAGGACAGGTTATTTACTTGTGGGTTTAGACAGGTTGGTAAGTGCAGCTGCCAACTGCTGGTTTAAAACTTCCCTTGAATGTGCTGGTGCGGAAGGTGTTGGGAAGCCTGGAGAAAGATTCTCACGTAAATAACAAAAAGAAGAAAGGAAACGGTGTGCAGGGAGTTCTTGTAGTTATGTATGCCAGGTCTCAGAGATGTTTGGGCTTAAGCTTAGGGTTATGATTCTGATTGAAAAAAAACCACAAATCCCAGAGCTCCAGGGCCACTGCAACTACAAAAGGCATGCCAAGGGGAGCACAGCACTGCCACAACATTGCTCTCTCCACACATTGCTCCTTGGCACCACCCATGTGCTGGGAACCTCAGCCTCAGGAAAAGGCTGCTTTTACTGCTCTGCTTAGGGTTAGGGTCCAAGTTTACATTAGAAATGTGTTCTTGTGATGTTTGCAGGCTTTACTGCAAAAGCCTAGTAATATGGCAGTCACCAAGTCCTTAATATTGCACATTCTTTGACCTGTACCTCTTCGTGTGCTTTGTCACCCTTAACAGATATCTTCATATAAAGCCTCTATGGGAAGTCCTTGGTGAGATGATTTCCTTTTGCACCATGGACAGTTTTCTGCTGAGTCTTTACTAAACTCACAAGCAGATTAGGGAAATGTGTAAAAACGCAGGTAAAGCAAAGCCCATCTTTCAGTCTCTTGGTATTACCTACTGCAAGTGGGCACATAATCCTTCCAGTTCTGAATTTATAGAGTGGCTGAGAAAAAAAACCTTTCCTTTACTTTTGCTTGTCCTGAAATCTAAGGCTGACCCTGTCCTGCCTGTGGCAGTGTGACCAGAGGCCTCTGACTCTGTACTGCAGCCCATCCATCAAGTGCTCATCCACAAGTGCTCATTTGCCCTCCTCCATAAAAGATGCCTCTTCTCTCTGAATATGAATGTGTTCTCAGACTCGAGTTTCTGCTGGCCTGCTTGCAGCTGGATAAACTGCTGGGTGGACAGCTGCATGCCTGTGTCCGAGGTTTCCCTTCAGCTTGCTAATGAGAGGTTTCCTGTAGGGGAAAATTCCCACAGATGTTGGACACATCATAGATGAAACTACCCAGATAGTAATGCTATTTACTGTGAGACACTAATTTTGATGAATGGAAATCAGTCAAGATTTTAAGCAGTCCTTGAGGGTAGATGCAAAATCATGAGCTAGCCTTTCCAAAGAGGTCTCAGTTGGAAATAAATACAAGTGGATGGATGGAATGGAGTCTGAGCAATGTGTGTGCTCATTTGTGGTTAGTTACAGGGCCAAGACTGCTTCAGGTTTCTGCAGTAGCCTCAGTTATGTATCACACTCATGCTCCTTCAGAACAGCATGTCTGGTTTAGCCTTCTAAAATGATATTGTTATTATTATTATAATATTATATATTGTAATGCATTTATCTGGGAGACATCCACTTGGTTTATGGTTTTAGATACTGAAATAAAAAGTGGATTTCGCCCACTGGAAGTTTTTGCCTCTGTAGATGTGCTAACTATAGACCAGAAGGTTCATGCTGAATCTGCCATTCCCATTTTTATCTTTTTTGCATTACTGACAAGCTGCAGAGGAAACAAGGTGGGTCTGAACTGTGCTCTGAAACTCTTAAAACCTAGACAAGTAACACAGAAATGGAGTAACTGAGAAAAAAGGTAGTGAACAGTGGAGTTCAGAGTAACCAAATTCTCAGTCATCTGCTCTCCTTGAAACTGTGACTGACAAGTATCTGGCTCTCTATTTCCTCTTGTGCTGCTGGCAACACCTTCAAAATGTTAAAAAGATAAAGCAGGTTTAGTCTATCCATTTAGTGATTTTAACTTCCTATTCTGTTTGTGAAGGTTTTCATATTCAATGAACACCTTCCTTTGGTAGGTTTCCCTCTGCATGGGAAGACTCAAACAAACTTGGTTTCTCTAAGGCACAAAGGGCATGGACTCCAATCCCCCCTCCGAGAAAGAAACAGCTTTGGAAAGTTAGGGACTTCTCATCTTGGGGTGTTCATGAACCTGCAGACAAGATCTCAGGTGCTGCCCTGGCCTCACCACACAGTAGTGTGACACATTTCTGCCAAGCAGTTTTCATGGTTTGGAGAATGAATCAATGGGTTTCCCCTGTAGCTCCTGGTGTTAGCTATAAGAAGTTGCAATGTGTCTTGGCAGCCAAAATGCTCCTGCTTCCTTCAGTGAATGAGAACTGCCTGAGGCAGACACTGAGTCCCTGCATGTATTTCACCAGGCAGACCAAAGCTGACAGAGGTTTGGGGAGCTTTCTAAATACTAAACATGGAGTAATAGAGGCAGAAATAGAAAATGGGAAGAAAAAAGGTTGGTTTGCTTGAAGCCCTAGTGAGGTGTGTTGCATGTCTAAGGATTAAATGCTAAATCCCTGTCCTGAATCTGAGCTGCTAAGAGTTTTCCATCTCTAACTGGAGGTACATGTTAGTATTTCTACTGTGCTTGTTGCCATGAGATTTCTGTTTTAACAGATGATATTTACACGATATGTTTCAGGTGCTCAGTTTAACTATATTTCAACCATGTACACTGACTTTTGATCTTTCTTTGCCACTAGGGCTGGAGAGCACACTGGATCATGGAGAAATGAGATATCCTTGGTGAGACTGTTAGGACAAGGTTCTTCCAGATAACTCAGTGTGGGGTCTCATGTGCTGTCTTGCAGAAGAGACAAAAACAAGTAGTAATCAAATCAGACTGAAAGAAATCTTAGCCATCTGCCCTGTGTCATGGTGACCAGAAGTTAGAAGATAAGCAAATTTACAAACCTAGTCTCAATAAAGTTGCTTGGTTTGGTCTTTATTTGTATTTCCTGGGAACTCTGATGGCCTCACTATAGCAGATAGCTTTCAGATAAATGTTAACAAAGTTATGTGGAACAGATCTGCCTTCTTACGAATGAAAAACAGAACAGTAAAAAGGTAGGGAAAACAAGCCACAACTGGTCCACTGACTTAATAGATTTTGATTATTGCTATTTACTGGAATATTTGGCATTGGATCAGCCATGAGCAAAATGTTAATTTTTAACGGAGCCTGTGGTAACATGATCCTTGCACAAGCTACAGAGGATAGGTGGGATGGTTTTGCTTTTACAGGAGGGACATCAAAACAAACATTGTTAAGAAACCTAGTGATGAGAGATTCTGCATTGCCGAATGCCACAGAAATATCAGGAAATTATCAATTGTTACAGAGTGTTCCAGGCATTCAGAACAAAACCTTCAGTTCCAGTTCAGTTTATTATCTGCATTACATCAAACACGGCACTTAGCCCTCGTCCCTGGGAGAAGCTGGAATTTCTATTTCAAATGCTCCAGTCCTTGGCAGGAGTGTCTGGTGCTCAGTGCAACCACAGGAGTTTGGGTGCTGACCTCCCTGTTCTTCAGACTCCTCAGCCCTGGCAGAAGCTATGGATTTCTCTTTCTCACATTTCTCATGTGGCGTTGAGAAGAAAGCTGGCAATTTGGCAATGGCTGCTTTTGAATGTCCTACATGCTCAGCTGGCCAGGTTGCACAACGGATCTCAGAGAAGAACTAAAATGTCAGGATTATGCTGAGATTTCCTTTGAGGTTAACTAGGAAATGAAAACTGGTGTTAACCTTAAAAAAACTTGAGGAAAGAGAGAATGGCACAAGCAGCAGGGTAAAACATCTGCTGTAATAAGGTACCACTGCCAGGAGAATGGGAAAAATAGAGCCTGTAGTATCGAGACCTAAGGGCAGCTGCAATGTGATCTTGCAGAGCATTCTGCTGTAGAAGAAGGCTGTAGCTTAGCTGCTCTGTGTCATTAATCTTGGTCAGCTTATTTCTATTAGTGGCATCGATGCAATCTTGGGAAAACAGGAGTACTTCCTGCTCCATAGGCATACTCTGCAACTTGAAAATGAAGAGGATTTGAGAAGCATGCTTGGATTGAACTTGTGTTGCTTATGGAAAGGTTTCCATTAAAGCTAATGGTGTAAGTGAGGTAGAACCGGTCCCTCCTGAGAGACTTGTTTATAAGAAATTTATTAGTTTGCATAATGGAAGCAAGACCCTTTTCCCTTGGCCACACAGATCAATTGTGTTCACTGATTGGGTAAAAGGTGGTGGCCTTGCCACACTCCAGTGTGTTGGACCAGAATATGTTTACAGAGATGTGGGACTGTTTTGACAAGGGCCGCAAGGCTGGGTAGTTCTGACATCTGTGTTTTTGGTGATCTAGAAGTACAATTGTCCCAAAACACAAAAATCACGGTTAAATATTTGTGATTGCACTGAGAAATTATGGATGTTGCAAATACAGGAAAGACATAAATGAAAGTACATAATTAGCAGCTGCAATAAAGTTTCTTTTCAAGCAAGAGGCTGAGAGAAAGGAGCAGAAGTTAGATTTCCTATAATTACCCCATTATTCCCCAATAGTATCTTTGCTTACACTTACAGAAAGAGATTGAGCATCAGCTTCGGGCAAAGGCGAAACTTGTAGCTGTAATTAATTTGGAGCCCTTTGCCAAATGGCGTCATTGCTGCATGCTGAAGTTGCTAGTAGATCTGTGCTGGGATGTAGGCACTCCTATTTCCAGTAGGAAACAAATTCCCAGCAAAAAGAAGACAAAAAGCTCCTGCTGTCGCCCCAGGGTATGCACAGGGCCTCTCTGCTCATCTTTAAACTCCTGATTCAGTAGAACAGAAGGCAACCCTTAAATAGCTTTCAGTACTTTCCTTTGCTCTTTGGAAATGCACGCTGTCTTTGCTGCAACCAGCTGAACCGCCTGATGTTAATTTTGCTGGCTATCTGTTGACAATTGCTGACTGTCCCTTTCTGACCGACCGATAACTGCTGCCCTACTGCCAGACTGCTTTTTGGCTACAGATGAAAAATGTGAGCCCCAGGGAAACTGGGTGTAGGAGGAAAGGGAGAACAGCATTGAGCAGCAGAACAGACTGCTACCCATCTTTTCCCACAGCTAAGAAATATAGAGGGGTTTAAAATTTCTGGTTGATCATGAAAGTTCTATGAAGGTTTCTAAACTTTATGTTATATCCTCATATAAGGATATAATATATATCCTGAGCAGATAACAAACATTTGTTTCCAGAAGTCTGTGAGCTATGCAAGACCAACCTTACATGCCAGGGAAAAGTCCACACCAAGAGTTTTTAGGATTTATCTTTAAAACCTATTTAATTGTAAATGCCAAATGCTTTTTTAAAGATGCATATAATATGTGACAACTGCTTAAAGAATAAAATGTCTCTGTGACTGCATAGGAAAACTGAAGCACATTCAGTTCAGGAGAATTAATTTGGGGTGTTTGTGTAAATCAGTTTAGAAGGAGACAAATAGAGTACACTGTGTTTTTGAGTCTAGTGGGAGAAGAGCAAACGTCTCAATCACATTACACAGGCTGGGTCCCTCTGATCTCTGTAGATGTGATGGTGCTTGCATTACAAGGAGGAAGGGGTAACCTAAAGAACATCATATTCCCAGAGACAGGACGAGAAATAGATGTACAGATATATTTGTACAACTCTTTATTTTGCACAGAGAATAATTAAGCAAACTCAGCAACACATTAAACCATTTTCCAATAGAGTATTAGTGAAAGAAATCCTTTCTTTGAGAGTTTGCACAGCAGAGGTCATTCAGGAGGAGCACTGGGCTAAGAGTGAAATGGCTATTCAGAGCTTAAAAGATCAGAGGCCTGGAAAGTGGCACAGGTTGGGAAGGGCACGACTGAGAGACCTGAACACTGGTGGAGAGGGCCCCATCTCAGCCCAGGAAAGAAGTTTGCATGAGCAGAACCACTTCCCTCAACCCATGGCTCAGGTGTGGCCAGGAGCAAAGGAGAAGTGTACAAACAGTCTCACCAACATGCCCTGGGATTTTTCTGTGCTCTTTGGGTTGATGACATTTGATGTATAAAACAGAAGCCTTCCATTTGATTCTCACCCTGCGCCCTGACAAGATTGACTGTATTTAAACCTCTCCAACTGATGTTTCTTTGGTTTTTTTCCCTTTAATTCTTGAAGACTGTCCTCTCTTCCCAAACCATCTACTCCACTGGTCCACTGTCCCTCTTGGAAGCAAGAAGTGTTACAAAATAAACTAGCACACAAACCACATCCAGCAAAACAACTTTAATGTTGACATTGGTGAGGCTGTGGAACAGAATGGGACAGCATAGGGGCAGTTTGGAGCTCACCCCACTCAGCACAGCAGAGATTAATGCCATCTTAAGGTGGCTGCCTGGCATGACTTGTTACCTTTTCTTCCCCAGAGAGTGGTTTACTTAGGTCCTTTTGGCTATCTTTGCCCTGAAGGTTGGATTTGTCAGACTTCTGTTCTTCTTGTTGGTCTGCACTCTGCAGCTGGTTCACAATCTAAACTTTCACCTTAAAATTTAAAATTTTTATTTAAACCAAACTGGAGGTGTGTCTAGCCCTGAACATCTAACAGCTTGGAGTAACCTGCACTATGGGGATATATTACTGAGGG
Source organism: Nicator chloris (assembly GCA_013400495.1). Classification (NCBI taxonomy): domain Eukaryota; kingdom Metazoa; phylum Chordata; class Aves; order Passeriformes; family Pycnonotidae; genus Nicator; species Nicator chloris. The sequence goes on from WAAE01017171.1 coordinate 75,410, forward strand.
CAACTGTGACTTCAGCAGTGCCTACATTGGCAAATGTCATCGGTGTTTTGTCATCTCCTGCCCTGCACCCTACACTTACGGTATGATGGTTTTCAATCCATTTTAGCCTCCCCATGTATCAGTTGCCCTGTCTGTAAAACTGGAATAGCAACTTCTCTTCCTTTATCTTTAATTACTATAAAATGCTTGAGGGGCTTGAAATAAAAACCAAGGGAAAATTAAAATATAGAAGTGATACTCTGGAGTGCTGAAAATGCTTAAACATTTTGATCTCTTTGCGTCACGCTGGAAGGGTCCAGGTATTTTTCAGTATTTTCCTGCTGTTTTCAGTGGGAGGTCTTGCTGAACATTTTGCTCCACCCTCAATGACATGACCATGAGAATTTGGAGAAACAAAGCAATTTGCTGCCCTGCTGCTGGGCCGCACTGCTTGCTGACTTACTCTGGCCATTTGGAAGATGTTGTTTCTTAATGTCAGCTCTTGGATGGCAGAGCTGATGATGTGTGTTTATAGCACAGGCTGCTGCTGCTAAAGCCAGTACCTGGGTGAGTTACTGGGAAATGGGAACGCTCTGGGGCCACAGGAGTCAATGCAGCACCTTCGGGTGCTAGCAGACAGCATTTGCTGAAACTGCTGCCAGAGGTGAGCAGCAATGCTAGGTTTCTACTTGGATGAGTAATTCCTTGTAACTTTGGAAAGGTAACAAGTAAGGTGTGAGAGATCTAGGAGGTCACCTTGCAATAATAGAGAACTAGGACAATTCCCCTTCTCCAGGTTTCTCAGCCTGCAGAGACCTTACAGAGTTGTAAAGAGCAGTGGCAAACAAGAGGCCTCCAGAGCAGGGACAGTGTGACTGAAAAATATTGTAATGCAGGATATTTCTCCTCCAGCCAAACAGAGGCAAAGGCAGAGAGCTGAAGCAGCACTACTGGAATGTGTGTCTTCCCTCAGCCAGTGAGAGTGAGGGTTCTCATAGCTGTGGGATGCTAAGGAGCACGTCCTCTTCTTTAAACCTAACTTAGGCCAGAAAAATCTGATTCTGGAGGTATTAGAAAACAGAAGTACTTCTTGGTGGTTTTTTTGGGTTTGTTTTTTTTGTTGTTGTTGTTGTTTTGTTTTGTTTTTTTAACTAGAGAAAGAAAAGATGATGAGAAACTATGGGGCCAACTTAGTGTCACTGCTAGTGAAAACTACCAAAATTTTGATGGTTTCTAAGACGTGGCACTAAACACGAAAATTACGTCCTACACTCAATGCTATGTTCTCCTGGGCTGATCAAGCTTGAAACCTACATGTAAAAACAAGGCAGAAAAATCTTGACTTGTTGCTGTGTCTTTCTTTTGAAGGGAGAACTTTGGTATTTTGTATGGACAACATGAAATGGCTGAACAGGTTTAAATCTTTGACTTTGCAAGAATGAATCACATCAGACATAAAAGCTTCAACTGTTCAAAACCAATGCTTGGAGTAACTGGGGTTTTTTTACTTCACTGTAGAGATGAGCAAACATTTCTTATTTAAAGAGGCAAAAAAGGGATTAATCAAATTTTAAGACTTGACAACGTATGAACATCATTGTACCACTTAGCATATTCCAGGCAAGAAATGTTACCTGTTGTTAGCATTATTGTTGAAGGACAACAAGCTTGTTTGAAAGACCTACAGGCATTAGAGAATTTTCACAGGCCTTGCTAAACAGTCAATTGTCCATATTTTAAAATATTCAAACCATGCTGCTCTTCTGTTTCAAATTTCACTTGTTTCACATCCCCATCATTCTGTCTAGTTAAGCCTGGTTTGCAGGTTAGATCACATGGAAGTCATGACTCATTTTTGTTTTGATATGCTTTGATAGATTTTGTTAGTCCCAAATTCTATCCATTTTAGGGAAGACCTAAAGAGCAACTTAAAATTTAACTTGAAGTCAGCAGAAATTGGACATGTTTCTGTGTATTTGATCGTAATGTAATTTGAAGTATTTCCTTGCTCAGCATGCTTTCATATTGTGAAATTTCTAGACCCAGAGAATGTTTCTCAGGGCTTTTGCTGGACCTTCCTTACTTTCCATAGGAAGAGCTGTGCTACGTAATAGCGTTAGCTCCTCTTTCCAGACCCCACCTCTGGAGCCCTCTTGATGATTTCCCTATCCTTCATGTGACAGGTGATGTCCCATCACGTACTGGGGAGTTACCATGGATCCCCACCTGGCTCGCCTCATGCCCGCTGGGCAGGCACTTTGCAGTCCTTCCCACACCAGACACGTGACTCATACTGCACCTTTCCCTCATGTGTTTGGACTCTTCCATCTGGCCATTCTCATTCTGCAGCAGCTTCTCCAGGGCTGCTCTATGTCAGATCACAGGTATCTTGCACTCAGCTCTGGTTCAGTCTCTCCTTCAGCACCCCTGTCTCTCTGCCTAAAAACCATACTTACAATTATAGTTACTTTTCCAAAACTCTGTATGCCCACACCTAACTATCAGTTTCATTACCATTAGATCTCATTTTCATAGCTAGGTTTCCTGTTTTTCAAGCTCTGAAGTGCATTGCTTTGGCCTTTTATACTAGCACTTGCCTTTCATCTTCATGACTTATATTGTAAACTGGAGACAGTTTTTCCAGTAGTAGTCACATCAGGCCTGTAAACACAGATAAAGGTCTGGTTTTATTGCCATAACAACCAAGAAATATATGTCCTATTGTCCTCAACAAACTGCTTCTTCATTCTATTCCTCTCCCATATAATTTTCAAAATCACTGGTTTCCCAGCTCCAGGTAACCCTGTGTTCGAGTATAATCTGTAGTCTAGGTGTATGATTCTAGATACATCACCTTGCTTTTGGCTGCATTAAGTCTACTAAATGTGGCTAAGCAAAGTTTAATAAAGTGCAATAAGAATAGGAATGTGTCAGCTCTCTTACTGCTTGGCTCTTCCCTCTACTGGTTTACAAATTTGCATGGCAGTATTTTACTCCTTGCTGCCTGGTTTGCTGAAAGTACCATGTCTCATCAGCTTCATTTGATTAGCATAATTAGAAGATTCTAAAGAAAAATATGTGTAACTTTAAGGATATTGAAAAGGCCATCAACAATTTACTGGTACTATACTGATGGAAATATGCACTGTTATGTCTGCTTCATCAGTTCCAGAACTTGATCAACTAACTTGAAAAATTCTTTTGCATATAAAAGAAAGGTCTTATCTTCATTAACATCTTTTCCACCAGTGCTTTTTCTTTTGCTGTGATCATTCTGAGAACACTTTCAAAGTGTATCCTATAAATATGAAGGACTGTTTGCATAATCTAGTATCAGTTCTGAATTTAATGCAAATTCTTATCAAAAGGAAGCAACACAAAGTGCTGCAAACTTCTATCACAAATATTTTGGTCCAAAAATTAACCACTATTCCTAAGCATAAATTTATGATGAAAATTAGAATTGACAGATTACAACCACAAAAAAACTTAATGAAGTGAGATTCTATGGATAAGTAACCAAGTTTTCAAATTTTAATCAGCAATTACTTGATTATGGTCTGTTAAATATGCCTATTAGTAGTCATCCTTAACTGCTGGTGCAAGGCTTGCTCACCTCACAGAAAAAGCAGCAGCAGACACCAGCAGCTGGCAAATCAGGCCAGGGGAAATACACACCCCAAATAAGGGACACCTTCCTCTTCAAGCAATGTTGGTTGACCTACACCAAAGTATTTACAGGGCTGAACCCTCCTTCTCTGTCCATGTGTATGGACGTACACAGATGTGCACACACTGAACACAAGTGATTGGTCTTAGGGCCGCGGTAACTGGGTAAAAGTCAATGGGCTACTGGAAAAAAGTAAATAATTGTTTCCTACCTGTGAGTTAGAGGCCCCACATTGCAAAAGGAAATTACAAAAAGATCATGCACAAACAGGTTAGTTAAGTAATCTTCAGGAAATAAGACTTTGGATGACTGATTTTTTTGGGAGTAAAAAAAAATCACATCTCCCAACTATTTTCTTCTTTTATACTAAGCCGTAACTCTGTAATCTTCCTGATGTACAAAGGTGTTTCATGAGCTAGGTGTCACATTGCTGCATGATCTATACCTTTATTAAAAAAGCAGCTGAGGACAATTTTTTACCTCCTGATAAGGAATCGTCAGCATATTGTAATGCTGAAATTAGAAAAATTAGAAATATTCTAATGCAATTACTGGTTTTAAAGTCGATGACTACAATGAAAAAATTTAGAGGATGAACAGCCACAGAGAATGCTGTGGTCATGCAACAAGAAGGGCTCAGGGAAAACATTTAGGTAAAGGTCTTTCTTTAAAAAAACACCTAACCATGTACTAGTTTGGATGATATAAATTTAAAAACAGAATAGAGAAAAAAAATAGTAGAGAATTTTTTTTCTTTTTGCTTATCCTGTTCAAAACCAAACAGATAATCACTGTGAGGTTTTTTGGGTACTGGGAGGGGAAAAAAATGATTTATTAAGTGAAAAAGTGACAAGTTTTGAAAAGGAAAATGCCATCTGCCCTAGTAAGTAATTTCTAGAATGTCCTGTAATTTTGCTATCCTACATATCACATGACACGAATAAAAAGTGAACTTGCACCAGAAGTGCTGGTGAGGACATCAGGCAATACAAGCACGCCTGCAGGAACCCTTTCTTGGTGTGGCAGCACAGCAAGTGTGGAGTGTCTGGGGCAGACCTCTCCCCCTGAGCTGGCCCTGCCACACTGCCATGGAAGTCACCGGAGATGGACAGACACTTGCAGGGCATGAGTGAGGTGCTCCACTGCCTGTGTCTAAGGCTGGCTGAGACATGGTCCAGCCACTACGACTACAGGCGTTTCACTGAACTCCTCTGTCCTACAATTTTGCCCATTTTTTTGGTTGGTTGGTTGGTTTTTTCCCCTAAAAGTAACTGCTTTCAAATGCTGGTAATTTGTTTTAGCAGGAATTGCAAGGTGGGAGCATCCTCTGTAAAAATATTTATTTTAAAATATTTTTTCTTTTTATTTATTTTTAAATTTTTTCATTTTTAAAAAAATAATGTAACATCACAACAATCGTATTTTACACAAGAGTTTTATGACTGATGTCAAAATCACTTATATCACATCTAGAAACTGTTATAAATAACATATAATGAATAAATTGTTCAACTGTGATGGTTCCAAAAACTTCAAAACACGAAGATGTGTCTGTTTCCCTGAGTCTATCACTCTCTTTAGCAAAATAAACAAGGTTTTGCATTTTTGAATATTTTAGAAAATTATTTTTCAGTCGTCCATTTCTACATGAAGTTCCCATTGTTCCTTGAACTGCAGAAGATACATTTCTCGGTCCTCAGATGATTCACCAGATACCTCTTTCTCACAGAGTCTGAGTAAAATTCCTTCTTCATCAGGATCATCACGCTTGAATACTCCTTCACACATCTGAGTTTCAGCATTAGACAAAGTAGGAATATACAGTCTTCCACTGTGAGGATCCCAATCAACTAAAATGGTCTGCACACCTTCTTTCTCTGTGAGACTCTGTGTGATTTTTTCCAGCTGATGATAGGATGTCTGTCCAGATTTCTCAGTATCCAGATCCATGAAGTCAATAGGGGTCTCACCTGGCAATGCATCTGCTGCATCAACCACCTTCAAATTAAATTCCTCTGTTTTCTGTCTCAAACAAAGGTCTGCTGCCCTTACCTCTAGTTGGGGGGAATATGGCTGTCCTGTTTCCATATCAGCCAAGTCCCCCAAAGCAATCTGTGGCTCACCCTGTAGCCCCCTGGGGGCAGAAAACTTCTCTTCTAGTTTCTGAGCAGGACTGAAGTCCTCAGCCCTTACATCATGTTCATACTCCACAATCCCTGCATTTTTATCTCTCCAAGTATTCTGTGTTCCAGACCAGCCATGAGATCCCCAGTTTCCAGTTTGGTCCCCTTCCACTAAAGTATCTTCTTTCAGCGAAATCTCTTCACGTGAAATATCAAATAAATATTTTGCTTTCAGCACTTGTATAGAAGGCAAATTCTTCCCCTCGGTGTCATTGTAAGCAGTGCTATAATGAGGACTTTTCCTTTCTGATAGATGACCTGATTCCCTACAGTCATCCCCATGAACAGTGATAAGGTTGAGCACTATTTTCTCACTTGGTATGAAAACCTGTTCCTTGCATTTGTCAGTGTACTGCCATACCTGGAAAGTAAGAAATATTTTGAGTGAAGTATAATAAAAATACCATCTTGCTGCTGCTTTTACCATCTCATATTTTTAAAAGATAAGGCTAGGTCAAGACCTTATTAGGAGGTTATTTCAACTTAGGGAAGAAGAATATAAACATTCAAGAGTGCCAGTATGCTCCCTCCCCTTTTTTACTCTATCTAAAGTAAAACTATATTATGATCAGTTTTAATATTCCTTTCCTCCCCTTCCCCATGTCAAAATAATGGTTATAACAATTATGTCAAATCTGGGTTTTGTTTCCAAACCAGCATAAACTCAAGTGACTTTGGAGAAAACATCAGTCTTTGTTCTTGGACCAAAGATTACCGAATCTATTCCACTCCTTTTAACCAGTGAAGAGAAAATCCAGTCACAACCAGTTCCCACAAGCAGTGTCAGGTAACAAGTTAATGTATAATTTACAAAGAATAAAATAATACCAGATTTCCTTTCAGAGAGGGAGCTACACATCAGGTTGAAGCACAGTGTACAGAGCCTGCACTGTGCAATCTGCCACAGGCTGCTTTTGTGACTCTGTTCAAAATCATCAAATTAAAATGAAAGGGATCTTTCTGAAATGAGTAAAATTTTTCACAGGAATCAGCACTGTGTGGGCACTGGTGGAGTGAATAGGCAAAACAACCAGAAAAGTGCATTTCAGTGCCTTCAAGCTTGAATGGAAGACTAAGACCACTAATAGATGTTCCAAGTAGCCTGAAAGGTCTCACAGGTCAGAAGTGCTGGACCAAAACAAATGGTTTATTCCATGTCCCCCCAGCCACACAGGGTGCACATGTGGAACAGTTTGTATGTTGGGAAAGCCAGAGAGCATCACTAAAATACCAGGTCTATGTTCATTTGTTACCTTAACATTGACTGAATCCAGAGGTGGAGAAATAAAACTGAAGCTCCATGATGGTCATTAAAAAGTGCAATGAACATAAAAAAATTTCCAACATTCAAATCACATCTTTATTAGAGTAAAAAACTCCTGGAGTTAGGAGTTTAGTCTGCTACTGAGTGGGAATTTTTCACTGAGTAGCCCTTCATGCTCTTGGACTTTAAAGAGCTCTGTCCTGTTAGCTCCCCAAGAGACCAAGCTATCTCCCCATAACATGACCTGCATCCCAGGAACAACACATAAAGAATAAGACAGAGACAGACTTTTTACTAGGGCCTGTAGTGACAAGGAACAATAGTTTTAAAATGAAGGAGGGTTCATTTAGACTGAATATAAGGAATAAACTCTTTACTGTGAGTGTGGTGAGGCACTGGAATATGTTTCCCAAGAAGCTGTGGATGGCCTCTAAGTGCAAGTGCTCAAAGTCAGGTTGGATGGAGCTTTAAGCAACCTGATCTAGAGGGAGATGTCCTTGCCCATGTCAGAGTGGTTGAACTAGATACCTTTGAAGGCCCCTATCAACCCAAACCACTCTGTGATTCCACAGTTCTGAAATAAAACCAGTGCCTCGTCAAGTGCAGGAGGTGTTTCTGTGCACATCTGAACACTGCAGCAGTAGCTGCTCCAAACCTTCTGAGCCCTTCTGAACTCACAGTCCCTCTGTGAAGATTTCTCCTGGCACCTCTGCACTTCTCTAATCTTCTTCAGCAAGATCAGCATGTTGAAACCAAGTCCTTTGTATCTCCCATCCCACAGTGTCATGCAGATTGGATTAACATTGAAGTCTTCATTCATTATTATAATTGCATGCTTATGGTTGAGCAACTTGCTTAAAGATACCTATGAGAAAGTTCTGTTGAGCTCATGAGCTGAAAACCAGTAACATTTAATAGACTTTACGTGTTCTTTCTAAAAATCAATCAAGTTTGCAGCACTAAGAAATTTGAGATTTTTTGCAAAAAGTGTATTTGGGCTGTCTAAATAACAGAAGGGTTTGTTTATAAATTTTTGGGTGTTAGGAAATGGTACAGTATTTCAAAGTATCCTTGCAAACCAGGTTAAATTATCTGTATGATACACGTGTTAAATCCTTCACAATCACAATTAAGTGGAAAAATCTGGTAATACCAGTAATAGTCCAAGAAAACCTCATGGTGTTTCTGCACTGATTAATTGTATTCCCTTCTTGTTTCTGAATTCAACAAATTAATAACTTCTGTTCAACTGACTTTAAACAGTGCTTCATCTTAGATAAATTTATGGAGTTCTGACATCCTGATAGACCTTTCCTGGTGCACCTCAGACCTTGCTTAAGGCAACGACTCTTGCCAAACCAACAGCTGTATTCTATCATTGCGAACTTGAGTTATTACTCTGTCTTTCTTGCATTTAATAACCCTCGACGTGGTTTCCTTCTCTTGATCTCAGTGGCAATTAGAGCTTTTATTTGGAGCCAGCCACAGTTTCCTCCAAGCCTGCTTGGAACCCCGGAAAACACACAGCTCTGCTGTGATTTTGCTGAGGTTGGCAGTGACCTCCTGCAACGGAAGACACTTACCAGGTTTGTTGGATGTTTTTGTTTGTGGATGTGAAGATACTTGTGCACACAATAGCATGCCACAGAAATAAAAAGGAGAGCCAGCATGGTAGGCATAATGTATCCAAATGTGATTGTTATAATTTCATCTTCTGTTTTATCTGTTAACAAAACAAAAGTTTTAATGTATGTAGACAGTAATATGTGCATTCACCACATTGCATTTTAGATATAGAATGCAAATGTTTTAGATAAACAGGAATTTGCAAGAAATGAAAAAATATATTTGAGCTACAGGACAATTATTATTATTGTCTAAATGATAAATTAAATTCTAAAAAGAAGTAACAACATCTCCCTTAGGTTCTCCTGTTGCTAACTTAGGTTCTCCTGTTGCTAGCTTCAGACTGACCCAGCTCTGCCACTCCCAAACCACGTTCAAGGAGAAAAAAACATTCTCCATGTGCTAAAACTCAAAGAATGCAGATACTTTTCTTCAGAGGTACTGATATACCTTCCGGTCAGTCCCAGCTACGCTTTATTAGGGGCATTTTTTTCATTGGTACAAGTGCACAGAGAAGGGAGAAACCATGCTAATTATCACTCTCCAAATGGATACATAAAACACTCACAAATTCAATCACCATGATTTTTTTCTAACTTGCATCTTTTTTTTTTAAAGTTACCACCTCACACATACCTTTCAACGTAGTAATGCAATGTTCTTTGGAAAAGCCACTGTCCAAAAGTGGTGTGGTGACGTGTATCTGTGCACTGACACAGTAAGTTGTTCCAGGTTCTAACCAGGGCACAACCAAGGTGTTGTTGCTGATGGAGAAGAACCACTGGAAGACATTAAAAAATATTTTTCTGCCCTTTAACTCCTGAGCTATAGAAAGGTCACGAGCATACTCATTTTCTAGGACGATTGATACTCTAAGAGCTGCCAGCTGCATCCTTTTCTTCCAAATGCAATCCACATTCAAGTTACTTGTTAAGACACATCCTCTCTGATTATTTGCTCTTCCGATCAAAGCTTCTTGTACCACCACTGAACGATTTCATGCTTCATATGAAGCAGGACCATTGGCGACTACTGGCCCACATTCTTGTGCTGATGTTGTAATAGAGCTAAAGCATCACCCCAGCCCTGTCCTGACACACAAACTGATGACACACACATGGTATGGTTCCACAAAATATTTCAAACTGAGATTTTCTGGATAAGATAGGAGTCTTAGGGTAACAGGATTTATGTAGATCTTGGAGTCCAAAGTAAAGTAATTGCTGTATTTCCTGCACCTTTGTGAAAAAACCTTCAACAAACCAGCCAAACAAAAAGCCCCAAACAAACAAACACAAACAATCTAAACACCAAACCACTTTTGTCTGCTACACGTTGGTTAATCTTGGCATTTCAAGAAGCACAGAGCACAGGTTTAATAGGAGCAGTTCTACAGCCTTGCCAAAGCTCACCCGCTTCTTGGTTTTTTTGTTGAGGACAGACACGTTGTACTGTAGGCCAGGATACACTTGAAGCAGAGATATGGATTCTTCCTCAGGACTTCTGTTCCACTTCTCAGGAGCAGTCAAAATGATTGAAATAGATCTGTCAGTAGAAGATACACTTACCATGGGTGGATCTATTTTAGCTGGAAAGATGAACATGTACAAAAAGCAGTCAAATTCAGCAGAGGCATGTTGGTTTGACCAGTTTCATCAAATCGATCAGATTACATTTTTGCAATGTTTGGTGGAGTCTAAGTAGAGCTTTGAACAATTCATTTATATTGATAGAAAATTATTTGATCAGATAACTAAGAGGATCTTTACAGTGAGAAAGTGAACACTGACTTGGAATTCTGCCAAGGAATTCCTGGGACTTCACAAGATAAACAACCTTGAAACTCAATTTACTAAAATAGGCTGAATTACCAGTATGTTCTTAGATTATCTGGCACAGATAAGAAATATTGGGCTCTAGAGTACGCTTACTGATTGGTTTAATAAAGCCTTTTCAAAATGAGAGTTATTTATACTGTGAATGTGCCACAGGTTTTATTTGCCTTAAGTAAGACTTTACCATTGCTTTATAAAGGATTCAGTATATACCAGACTGCATATATATATATATATATA
>WAAE01017172.1:3742-20600 GCA_013400495.1 Nicator chloris
AACCCAACCCAACTGAACCTCATCTATCTAGTGATTCTCTGACTCTGAAGGGCGTGGGTGTAGGTGTGCGTGTGACTCCGTGTGATCTATCTGTGGGAAGATGTCTTTTATCACTCTAAATATTTTCACTCCTGTGAAAACAAGAGGAGTTCACAATAATCTCTATTTGGCATTTTGAGGATAGAGCCAGCAGTTCTGCACAAGTGAAGTGCCAGCTCAGGTGGACTGGCTGCAAGGCACCAACACAATGAGCACTGCTGTATCTGTGCAGTGACGTCTTCTACAACACCCATTTCCCTTTCCGGTCGAGGTAGCAGGAGTGTCCCCAGGTGCTCTGCTCCCATCTCCTCTGTGGCCATGGCTCAGCCAGGGGCAACCCCTCCAATGCTTTCGACTGCAAAATTCAACCATGATTCAGTTTACTAAAAATATTAATCTCTGAAAAAAGCTTAATCACAAAAACTGAAGACTTGACAAAATAAAAACTTGGGAGAGGAAATAAGTCAAGTGTAATTGCAAACAGCCCACTTCTCACCTGGCAGGAATAAGGTGGCACTGCCAAGAGATCTAGCAGATTCAGGACAGGTAAGGTTGCCTCACAGAGGAACAGCAGGTGTTGTTCTACAAAGACCTCATCTCTACTTGCAGCCTGCTCTTTGGAGTTAGGCTAGAAAATATTTCAAATACAAAAAAAAAAAAATAAAAGAGTAAAATGAATGTTTTATTATTGTTCTGTTCTGCTAAGGAGAACAGAAATAAAAATAGAATTTGGGGCAGAGATAGCAGCACATTATGGTAGTGAGCACACTCATTTCTTTCTGAAAGATAATACTATCTGTCAAGATCTAGCCCATAAAGGGTTTCATATGCTGCTGTTCCACTTCCTCCCATTCATACTGAAAAGTTCAGAAATTGTTTTCTAGGGACTCAAAGCCAGAAATTATTCTTTCTATCTAGGTTACCTTAAGAATGAAAAAGGTTAGCAAGTCCAACAATACAGCAAAGAAAGAGTGGTGTAAAGTGGAAATCTGAAAAGACATGCGGGTAAAGGCTGTATTAGACACAACCTACCAATGAGTTTCAACAGGGGCAGGAAAATTTGGTTTCGTATAATGATCTGCATTCATAGCAATTCCCACAGAGAGATGTAAGGAAATAAAACAAACAAAACTTTGCTCTTACGCACCATTTTAGGTGTTACCACACCAAAAACACAGCCACCATGAAAATTTTCAGACAGAATTCAAGTACTACTTCTAAAAAAGCAAAGTTACCCATGGGAAAGGACTTGTATTAAGATCAGCAAAGCACTCTGTCAATTAGTTATTCTGTGCCCAGACTCTCTCAGGGCTCTGCATGAGGAAACAGCAACCACTGGCTTGTGCTAGGCTTTGTTGTCTGTGCCTCGTTGTGACTAATGTGTACAAATCTGGAGCACTCTGCAGCACACAATGACTGTAGATGTGACACTGAGCCCAAGCCCTTCAGACCTCACAAGGTGGCATCCCCAGCACAAACACAGTCCAAGTACTAAGTAGCAGCAGGGACACACAAAATTTAGAATTTTGTGGTGCAGATTTGGTACCATAGGCTTTGGGGAGGATCCTTCATGTCTGCCTGATATCTTTTTCCATGTGGGAAAAGGATAGCTGTTTTCTGTCAGTGTACAAGCAATGCAGCATCTGGGACTCGGGAAATTAAGACCTTGTTTGTTTTGTGTTTGTCAAGTGCTTAAACTGCTCAGGATTCCTGTATTTTAAGTAAACACATAAAACCGCCAGAGATACCTTGCAGTGCAACCATCAGTAGTCCTATTACATAAAAGAGAATCCTCAGGTACACGGAAGCTGTTTGGATTGGATATGATTTTAGATCAAAGAGACTGATGCTGGCAAAACCCTTTTTCAAATAGAAAGTCCTTCAACTGCTCAATTAAATTGAGCTGTATTTCCTCATTCCTGGAGCTGGACTGGAGCTTCACTGGAACAGACTGTAAAATTGGGACTATGAGCTATTCAGTCCCATACATTCCTCAAAATACCTGCACAAAATCAATGAAGTCTTTATGCTGTGGCTTCTCCATGTTCAAGCAAAATAATTGTATGCAGTCTTCTCTCCGCATCAGAAGCCACAAGCATCTCAAACTCAGTTACATTCTTTGTCTTTTCCATCCTTTGTGCTGTCTTTAGAAGTATAGATCACAAAATATACTTGTTAAAAACAAACAAACTAAAATCAGAAAAAGTCAAAAACATTTCAATAAAAATCTCAATGGCAATGTTGACACTAAGCATCGTAGGACACAATAGACTAATTTCATTACTTCCACTTACCACATTTTCAGCTTCATCTACATATACAGAGGTCTCAGCTGTATATTTTTCTTTGAAGCTTTAGGGTACGGAAAAAGCATAAGGTTTTTTGGCTGGTACTCTGTCCACAGTTAAGTTAATTTGTTTTTAACTGAACACATTATAATTTATATTCATTTAATTTCCTCTTTCTCAGTCTCATGGGAAGGGGAAAAAGCTAGTTGAAAATTTGCATCTGACCACTCTGACAGCTGCTCTCAGGCAGGTTTTTCAATCTAGCATGATCTACAATTTTTTCTGGTTAGTGAATAAATGTAATGTTGCTTTTTAAATTTCTTAAAGGAGTGGCACTCTATTTTAAATGAGTTGAAACTGCATAGAAAGGGCCCTGGGGATCCTGGTCAATGGAAAGTAGAATATGAGCCAGCAGTGTCCTGGGGAGCATCAGGGACAGCATTGCCAGCAGGGCAAGAGAGGGGATTGTCCTGCTCTGCTCTGCTCTGAGACAGCCTCACCTCCAGTGCTGGGGGCAGTTTTGGGTGCCACAGTATAAAGTAGACATTGAGCTGTTAGAGAGTGTCCAAAGGAGGGCATGAGGAGGGTGATGGACCTTGAGAGGAAGTTGTGTGAGGAGTGGCTGAGGTCACTTTGTTAGTTCAGCCTGGAGGAGACTGAGGGGAGACCTCACTGCAGTCACAACTTCCTTGTGAGGGAAAGAGGAGGGGCAGGCACTGATCTCTTCTCTGCTGTAACCAATGACAGGACCAGAGGGAATGGCCTGAAGTTATGCCAGGAGAGGTATCATTTGGATATGAGGAAAAGGTTCTTCATCCAAAGGGTTGTTGGGCACTGGAACAGGCTCCCCAGGGAAGTGGTCACAGCAGTAGCCTGACAGAGTTCAAGAAGCACTTGGACAGTGCTCTCAAGTACTTGACTGTTGGGACTGTACTGTGTAGAACCAGGAGCTGGATTCCATTATCCTTGTGGGTCCCCTCTAAGCCAAGATATTCTATGATTTTCTTCTAGTGTGTGTGATATACAAGAAATAACTAAAAACCTCATAACAAATTACTAATGCTGTTGTAAAACGCATAAATTCACTATAAATTCTGAAGTTTTTCCAAGTGTTCAATTTTCTTTCCTGTTGTCTAGGTTTGAAAGACAAATATCTCTAAGGAAGGCAGGAGCATCCCTTGCAACGGAAAATGTAAATTCTCTCCCTCCAAATTATTACAATTCTGAAATTACCGGGCTCTCAGGCAAAGATATGAGAACAGGAATAGCAGTTCTTTACTAGTGTGTGTAACAAGGCAGACAAACAACAGCAGCTCTGGCACTGACAACAACCAGCCCCACAAACCCCGTGGCCCCTCCCGGCCGCGGGCCCTTTCCCCTCGCTGCAGTTCCGGGCACGGCCGCCAGGGGCGCCGGTGGCTCCCGGCGGGCGGGGCGGGTGCGCTGATTCCCCCGCGCCTGCAGGGGGCGCTGGGGCGCGGGCTCGGGGAGCGCGCGGGAACGGCGGCTGGGCCCCGATGGGAAGGCGCGGAGGAGAGGCTTTGCTTCCCACAGCCCTGGGGCAGCCCAGCCCGCTGCCCCAGCCGGCCTCACGGAAGCAGCAAGCTGGGATGGCGGGAATGAGCACAGTCCGGGGGTGGCGGACGAGATGGATCGGAAGCTCCGGAGCTGTGGCTGGAACCGCGGGAGGTCTCTGCGGGCAGGGGGTGCGGGGCCGCAGGGCAGCGAAAGCTCGGAGCAGTGCTGAAGAAGCCGGGGCGGGACAGCGGCAGCCCGGCTCCCAGCAGGGCAGGGAGAGGCGAGCTCCGGATCCCAGGCACACAAGCAGATGGGGACAGGTCCCTCTTTTAGTGAGGTGGGTGTCAATAAGGTCCCAGGTCAGTGGCTGCTCTCACGAGCAGAGGCTCACCCCACGGCAGAAGAAGCAGCTCTGGGCTGGGCTCCGGCGGCAGCAGGGAATTTCCTTCCCCGCCTGCAGCTGCCCCAATCCCGTCTTTAGCCTGCCCAATTCTCCTGGTATCCCTGCCCTGAGAGAACCTCTCCCAGATAAGAGAAGTGCACCCAGATGCCCTCCCCCCCTGAGCTTGGCCACTTCTTTTGTTTTCTTAAGTACACAGTTTGATGTTTTGTAGCAAATTATGGGAAAAAAATCTATAAGCAAAAAGAAACAAAAGGAAGAAAAACCTAACCCCCAACACTTATATAATATGATCTAGAGACTAGAATGTTTTATGCATTGAAATCTTCTTCTGGATTTTTTTTTTACGGTCCTGTATACACTTGTGAATTTCTTTAAAGATAATTCATTGAGTAGTTAATGCTTAGTTTAGACATAGATTTGCAGGATTAGCATGTCAAAATCCAAAACTTTAGGATATATTCACATAGTTATGAACAGAACAGAATGAAAAAGGAGGGGAAAAAAAAACACAAAGAAAAACTAAAGAAAATAATTTTTTTTTAAATAGAAGAGTTTCTTTCTTTTGGTTTTGGTGTTGTTTTTTTTTTTTTTAATAGACCTTTTTGAATCTGGTTTTGCCACCATGTTGATGTTCAAAGATCCATTTGCTTTATCTGTTTCTATGTCTTTCTGTAGTCTTTCCCCTTAAATTCACCTCTATACTGCAGCAGAGTACCATACAACTTCCTCTCACTCTTCCTCTAGTTCTTCCCTAGCATCCCCTCCTTTCTTCACTAGACTTCAGCAGTCCTTCTGTTACCAGCCCCAATCAGCATCTACCAGAACTGCAGAACTCATTTCAGCATAAGAAAAAGTGGAGAAAGGGGGCAGGAAACCTCACTGTAAGATTAGAGTGCAGGTTCCCAAAAAGTTTGTAATCTGGGGATTTCAATTGGATGTAGTCTCCTAGACTTCTGGCACATCTCTGTCACTGTCTAGCCAGTGAAAATGTTGATGGTTGCTGTAGAATTAATTGCTCTATATGCATCACTTAAACAGGGAGGAGCCAAAGGCTATCAAGCATCACAGCATTGCCATGATTCAAATAACGCCATAAGCTATGGCAAGTCCCTATGGAAATGATTCTCTTCTTAAGGAGATAGCTCCATTTATGACCTAAAAAATGTTTGAATCCGACGTCTGCTTTCAAATCTGATACTTCTGGCAAGATTTTTGAAAGTGACCTCAGGGAACAGTTCTGGACAAACTGAGGAATTTTCAATAAAAGTTTACAATAAGTCATTCTTTAAACTTATCCTATGCTGTACTTGGCCATTTTGTACATTTTTGGTAATGTACAACTCCCTCTCTATGGGCTTCACCTCATAAAGCCAGAAATTTGTCAGATATTCATGGCCTTTTTTCACTAGATCTTCTCTTGTAAACTGGGACTGGGGAGTCTCAGGTATTTTGGACAACAGAACACAAACTCATGGCAGGTCTGCTCTTCTTCATATCACAGGCAGAGTGTATAAACAAAAATAAATCAAAAGCAGGTTTGCTCATTTCCATATCCATTTACATAACACAATGTAGAAGGAGCTAACAATAACTGGGAACTCCCTTGTGTAAGCAGTGAGTCAGATACAGGTGACATTAGCCAGCAGAGACCAACAGGGGCAAAAGCTAGACCTGGAGTAGGACTGAGTCACTGGATTCCCTAACCTGTGCACCTCAAAGGAACCTCACTTCATTTCTTAGAGTGTCTTACTTCCCAAAAGAGCAAGTCCCAACACCAAGCGGGGACAGCCTCAGCTGAGGGACCATCTTGTTGGTCAGTAAGAGCCTTAACAGACCTCTGAGATGAGTGATGTGAAGTCAGTGAGTAAAGAGGGGTTATCTACACAAATGGCTAATTCAAAGCTTTAGGAACACACACAATGAGAATTTTTTCACTGTCCACATCCCAGATTTCACAGCCATGTGATGAAGCACCTGCTATGAAATAAAATCCTGCCCTGGACAGGATCCATGCTCTAAAACAGGTGCTAATGATACCAACTGAGTCACAGTGGAAATCTGAAGTCCTGCAGGGTAGTCATAAAACAGAAAATGAGAAAAAGAAATACACTAAGAAACTATATATCTTATCAGAAATATATCATGTTTATCCAAAAGCTGCTTAAACCAGGTTCGAAAAGCAACACTTAGGTCACTGATACCATATACAAACCTTGTTCTGTTAGAAATTAGAGCTTAAAGTGAGGTGATTGATTAAGTATCTTATTCTTCCTTCCAGTATCAGAAACACTGAATCACAAACATTGTCCTATCTCATTCCAATCTGCCCATAATTTGCAATCTTTCTTTACTTGTTTATATCTGCCAGGGAAATAGCTGAAAGTTGGAGGAAAGAGTGTAAAATCTGAGTGTGTAAAATCTGCCAATCAGTGCCAGAAATGCAACACACGACCTCACATGGACACATCGTTAGTTTCTGTGTAAATTAATTCATGCAGGAAGACAGAAATTAATGTGGTGTTTTGGTTTGGTTTGGGCGTTTTGTGCATGATCTTTCAAGGGTAAAAAGCAGAATGCTAGATCAGTACAGCAATTCACCCAGATACCCAGGTCTTAACCCTATAATTTTGAAATTAACACAAGTAATTGTTACTGAGTTCAGCTATATGATTGTCTGCTGTGGTACCTGAAGCTTCAATGGATGCATGCCAGAAATGTCACCGGGGAGTATCAGAAAACCACTGTAATAAGTCAGCATATCCCTCCAGTAAAATACACTCCTCAAATATCAGATGTGCTTCAAAGCACCTGTGTCAAAACCTGATTTTGGAACAGTCCCCTTGAATTGGTCTTTTCTCCCCCAGCATCATCCGTACGTCCCAGACTGATAAATATGCAGGAAAGGTCACGTCATGCAGCAATTGCTGAAGGGACACTACAAAAGGCCACAAGTAATAAGTCATGCAGGAAAAATTTACTCACTAATCTCAACACTCTTAAAATCCTTCTTTGCAGAATGGCAAAATTGCTTGCAGGAATCGTGGATGCCCCTGCCCAGCTAACACTTTCAGTACCTTCCTTGTGAAAGTAGTCTTCCATGACTTACTGTTTGGTACCTTTTCATTGTTGAGTCGGGCCTTTTACAACAACAGAAGAAAAGAGGATGAAAATTGTGCATAGGTACATTTTAGTATGGAAATTACCTGTTTTTTCTAAATATAAGATACGTATAAGGTGTCACAATTTCCAGTGACTGTCACAAATAGTCTCAGCATAGGCGATATCACAAACAGCGTGATTTCTGTTATGTCAACGGTTTTAATTTACCTATTTACTATTTCATTATAACTCTGTCACAGCACATTTGATGTCACAAACACATGCAGAACTGGTTTTTTCCTCTGTTATTTCCCCTTACCTAGTACAAAATAAAACCAAAGAGGGATATATCAGTGTGGTGTAAGGGTAAGCTCCAGAAATGAGTGCAATGAATACTCCCAAAGCATTTTTTGTGTCTTCCAAAAAGGCATGGATATTGGAAACTCATCTTGGATGCAGACTGTCTTTTTGACGTAGAAATCATATTTAGAAACAAAGTGTATGGAAGATCAGCTTGCCTTACAAGAAAAAATTATGTGAATATTTGCTTTGGCAGAACTCACATGGAACTGGTTACTGTTTTGCAGGAAACTTTTAAAGATAAAATAAGGTTTGGTTCATCAAATAAAGTGAATTAAACCAACAGTAAGCAACCTAGGAAATTAAGTTTCTTTATTATTAATTTTGCTGTTGTTTTTCCACCGGGGGCACAGATCATTTAAAATTATAACCAGTAGTCGAGCTAAAAGAAATCTTCTGATAACGAGTAGTTTTACCAGAAATATATTCTGCTGCTATAAACTTTCAAATGCAAATGGCACAAGACACGAGTATCTGGCTACAATAGTGCCCCCAGGTGACGTCCTCGTTTCAATCTGCTTCTCTTGCGCACCAAAGCTGCAACAGCACAGAAACAGACGGTGTGGAGCAGTTCAGGACCAGTGCCTTGGAGCTGGAGTTCGTCCCCCAGAAATTCTGTGGTGCACATACAAATCCCACTTCAGCACCAGAAAAGAGCAGGTGGTATGAGATGTGAGGATCAGTGCAGATTTGTCTTTCCCAGTCCAGTGGCTGCGATGGGAAATCAGCTTCTGCACAAAGCACAGCTGATGGATGCTGTAGTGAAGTCTCATCCTGCTGGGACATCAGGACATTCTCAACTAGGCTAAAGACAAGGAGGGTGATTTGGAGGAGACTTTTTTTAGATTTTTTTTCCCATTAGACTGGAGAGTGGAGGAAACAAGGGATTAACTTAGTGGAGGGGAGAACACTTCAAAGAAAGATGAACTGAAGGCAAGTTTCGTTAATTTGTTGCAGTATTACACAGGTGCTGCTCTGTACATCTTTAAAAGATGTTTCACATAAAAGTATTTATTCTGCTACCAATATTCATTGAGTAGAAAAATACTTTTAAAAGTATGCTGACTACAAAAGATAGTGCAGAGTCAATAACATTTGCATTTGCTACGCATCCACCTCATCATTCAAGAGCTGAAACATTCCTGTGGTCACCTCCAAGACTTTGCTGTTGAAAGATGCCTGATTGAGTACTAGAGCTCTCCAAGTGTGCATTGCTGTTGTTGCATCCATTTCAGCAGACACAACGAGGTAGCACAGCTGTGTCCCCACTATGCAAGGATGCCAGAAAGAGATCCTACTCCAACATATAAAGATTTAAACACATCTTTGGTCTGTGTACAGGGACAGGACATGAAGCTGCAAGCACTCAGGACCTTACAGGACAAAATTCCTTTACCCTGTAAGTAGTGTGATATCCTTCAGACCGGTGGAAAAGCACAGATTCCATTTCGGAACCAGGAATTGTGTGTGTTTGGTTTGGTGCTTGGTCTTTGGTTGGTTGTTCCTTGGTGGGGTTTGGGCGGACCAGGGATGGGTTGTGGTTTTGGTTTGTTTTTTTGGAGGGAGTCATAGCTTGTTTATTTTTCTTTCTTGGGTTGGTTGGTTTGGTCAGTTTGAGTTGAATTTTGAATAAAAGTGCATTTTTCACTTGTTGTAAAACCTGTCATTTAAAAAATTGTATGGTTGAAGGACTGCCTGTTCTGAACATTTAGCCAATACTAGGAATCCTCACCAAGCTGTTGCATCTTAGTAAGAGTGAAAAATGTTCTAAACACCTATGATTCCAGCTGTCTGTGTAATTTCTTTCTATAAAGAGAAATCAGGCCAGCTGTATCTTGTTGTTTTCCAACCACTTAACCCAGGCATCTGAAAGAGCCATCTCCTCTATAAGATTAACTGACTGGTTGACAACACCCTCTAATATGAAGCTTCTGCTCAGCAAGGAATAAAATAGCCAGGGGCTAACTCAGGAATTGTGTTTTGATTGCTCCTTACTGACGTTACCTTGCAAACTTAATAGACATTATGGGCCTATTTATTTATATATAGACTACATTGTTAGTCATGTAGAAGCTGTGTTGACACCACTTAAATCCAAATGGCAACATTAAAATCACTGCCATTTGGATTATATTTTGACTACCTGTGGCACTCCAAATGCAACAAATTTGGACATTAGCCTCTGGAAAGAAGCAAAGAAATTAAAACAGGCACTCAATCCTTCAAAACTCAGAATTTATCCAGCGATTTTCAAGTCAGTCAGTCAGACACGGCCATGAAATGGCAAAGAAGCACTTTTTTCTAAGCTTTGAATTAATTGTGAATGCCACTGCGCAACAGTACTCAGAATTAATGCAAAGGCTGGGAGGGCTGCTTGAGGTGACTGCATAAAAACACACATCCATTAGGACTTTTCTGTTTAGCACAGCGCTAATGAGCTACAGCATTTTCCCATGCAGAGAGGCAGGATCTGCACTATTTACAGGCTGCACTATTTACTGTTTCGCTCTTACTGCTGATTTTTCTCCAAGTGAAAAGGAGTACTTCCGCTGCCACCTCCTGGCTAATCAACCCTTCTGCACTGCAGCAGGCTGGTTCCCATCTGCCTTCCTCAATCCTGTAAACAGAGACGAAACAGGTTTTCCTTTAGCCCTAATCCTAACAGGTACTTTACTAATTGTATTTTTCACCAGTAGTAAACACTGAAAAACAACACTGTATTTTCAGCCTCTATCTCTGCAGTTTGGATGCAAAGGAAAAGCCTAGGAACTTGGATGCAACACAGGACGGGTCTAGTGGAGGGTGCGATAGGGACTGCATACCCCCAATAAGATGTCAGTACTGAACTAGGGACATCTCTTGTTCTGCCAAGATCTGCCATGTCCTGTAAAGTCTAACCTCCATGGGGAAGGTCAAGGAGTTAAAAGCAGAAATCACAAATGGTTTTACCAACACTATGGCGTAAAACTGCTCAATAAATAACACAGGTCAAATACAGGTTTGTGGTGAGGAAGAGAAGGATATTTCCATACACATTTTTTCATTTTACTATCATGATCTCAGCTTCCAGGTAAGCCAGCATACCATAGCCATTCTTATTCTGGAGATAGGTGATAAGAATGAAGTGAATGTCTTTGGGTGACCAGTGCACTAGAGCAGAGAAGCCGAAGTCTTTGAAATTCTGCATCACTTTTACATGGGACTGTGACCCTAAAGTAGGTGGAAATGAAACGGATTTGGGGCGTCTTTGAACAGGAATTTGTAAGGTTGCTGCTTCTTTCTATCTGCTGAAACATGAAAACTGAATTAAAGAGAAAATGGTTAGGATAAATATAGATATTTCACATTGTTAACTCAGACTTCGACTAAAAATTATAGGATCCTACTCATAAAATTGGAATAAATAAGAAAATACCTGTCCTGCACCTCCAAGATGTCCTGTTTCAAGCAGTCCTCGTAGTACAAAAGTCAAAAGAAACTGAGAACATGGTAACAGATCACCCTACTTGTCAGCCCCACTTGACTCTGTTTGACAATGCACAGGTCATAGTTGAACATTTGACCTAAAGAAAGCATCATATTTGGTTAAAAACAGGCCCATGGAGAGTGGAAAGTCACAGGTACAACTCCATGTGCAACTACAGACATCAGTAGTGTCTAATATCTCGTCAACACCAGTCTTCAGCAGCTTGGGATGTTCTGGCATTGTGACAAAAAAAGTATCACACTCTCAGAAAATCCAAATACCTCAGGCAAGACTGTGGCTGCATGCTCTATTCAAAATGGATGGATGGGTGAGATGATAGATGAGAAGGCCAAAGAAGCAGAGCAGTAGACCTAATCCCTGGGTTTATAAACAAGCAGCACTATTTCATTGTACTGTACTACACTGACGTTCAGCCAAGACAAGCAAAACTTACATAAAGACAGCACATTACAATAAAAATAGCTTGTACATTTGAAGTTTCCCTTTTACACTCATGATCTCCCTTCAAATTTTCAGTTGTTGCAATTTTTTTGTTTTCTGAGTTATGATGTAGATTTACCCAGTTCTTTGCATACGTGTTTGTCACTGTGTAAAAGAGTTTAGGGATCTCTGGCTTAAAAACACGAACATTGTTTAAATATTCTCTCCTGAAATTCCTAACATCTTAGACAGTAAGCTGGGAAAATCAGTACCAGCAATCAACATCAGATGGGGAAATTAATAAATCAACAGGATAAGAATCAGAGAAGTGGGCCTGGGAGGTTTATCTGAGAAGAGCATGTCACTTACTCACACTATCACATGCTCTCAGGTTTCTAACACTAAATCTCAGCCTTTCATTCCCATCCAGTATTTATTCCCCACCAGTCCACACTCACAGACTCCTTCCCCCCAGTCTTGATACCAACCTCTCGAGAAACTTTTGACTCTCCAATTCCAGAGAATTGAGCTCTTCCCCTAACTACTGCCACATTTGCCCCATGATCTAATAAAGGCAATTTTTTTAATCAGCAATTTCAAAGTAATTTTCAAAGATGGTGTCTTGTCATAACTCTTTTGGCCTATGCCATGCACCGTGTAGGTTTGCACACAAGCCACAGTTATTTGCAAAACACTTTGAAATTATTCTTAATGATATGAACTGTATAAATAATATATTATTTCTTTACAAACTGTACTAATGCTGTACCAGTTCTGTCACAATATTTCCTAAGTTCAGGGTGTTGTGACAAGGTTCTTAAAAACTGTAATTCCTATTTTTTAAAAATTAAACAAAACAAAACAACAGACCAATTCCCCTCAAATCATTTAGTCAGTTTTTGATCAAAACTTGGAAACAAAGGCCAAATTGAACTAACCCCATTATCCATCTCTCTCTCTCTGCTTCATGCTGTGTTTCAGTCACTTGTCACTAAGATGAAGCATAGTTTAAAGGAAAAAAGCCTTCCCTTCTGTCTGGGAAAAAAGGGCTTGTTGTAACAGAATGCTTTTTCATTTGAGGGCTGACCTTGCTTTCATTTCCTTTCACTCTTAATCTGCACATCACTACAGCAATGTTACTAAGGCAGGGAGATAAATATCTGGCTGTTGTAGGAAAATAACATCCAAGAAAGTACAAGCAATTTATACACATCTGTCAGGACACAAACCTTAGGAGGATTTTCCTTCTCTCCACTAGCTGTACAAGGAATTTACAACATCCTTCATTGATGATGTTGTCACCACCTCCTGAGCTCACAGAGAACTGTGGAATGCTTGCTCCTTTTTCGTGCTCTTACAATGTAGAAATTTGACACAGGAGGACAGTATTTTACTGAAGTTCCCCAAGAGCACCAATTAGTTTCCTTTCTTTCATCTCCACTTGCTCAGCAGGCGGGAGTGACACTTGGTCACACTGAAGAAGACACATCACTGTTAGGGCTCACAAACACACAAACAGCACTGTTCTGAAGAAAGCAATGCAAGGAATAAACATGAGCATGTGCTGAAGGAAATGCAATGTAACACAGCTGCAGGCTTAAATGTGTACACTGATAATTTTTCTGCTTCATCATCCTGATCTGATGTTTCATCATTTCATCATTTGTTTCATCAGTCATTTCTTGTGGAATTCACAGCTATGCAACATCAGTCAGAGCCACATCAAAGATCCACTGCTAGAGGCAACAACTTTTTGGTCTCAGCTTGCCGTGTTTCAGAAATGTAGTTTCTCTGCAAAAGCCAGACAACTGAACTAGAAAATTCATCAAGCTGTTCCTTTCAATTAGTCGTCATGACATGCAGGGTGGGTTTTAATGCATTCTCAGCATTCTGTACATGTTTGCACTGTTTTGTGAAGATCATTTTGAAGAAGCGATGCTGGAGGGAGGATCAGGTAGGTCACTGTCATTAAAAACACTTTCATTGACTTTTGCCAAAGTGAAACTGCTGATTGTTCATTAATGCACTCATCATCTCTCCATACATTCAAGACTGCTTCACAACCAGACCTTGAAGCACCCGTTCCCTTTGGTTTTGTACTTCTTGCTCAAATCCCAGTTAGAAAAAAACACACTTATTTCGTATTCTCATTAATAATCTTTAGCAGGAAGAAAATGTGTCAATTTTATTCCTGACTCATACAATGCCTATGGGGGTTATGAATGCATACATGTACTGTTTCAAAAACAAGGAAGCTTTGGGATAAAAACAAATTACATTGCAAATCAACCTGAAAAAAACCATCAAACTAGAACCTTTGCATACAAAATAATTCAGAATACTGATGATTAAATGCAGATCGTGATGGGACAGCTCACAAGAATACAGAGCAGGGAAGTAAATGATTCTGTATGGGTCCTCCATTTCATTACAGGGCAGAGAAGGAACAGTCATCTGCTAGCAGAGTGATAGCACCAAGACTTCTCATATGTAGCTAGACAACTGAAAAAAAATTAGCTTTAGGCTAAGCAGTATCAGCATAAGAGGCTAGAGGATGAATCTGAGGACAAATTTGGGAAAAAAAATCTTAAAGACTATCATACATGCCACCTTAGCCAAGGTGAAGTAAGGGGAAAAGAAAGTAATTGGATACAAACATCTGAAGGGAAGAAACATCAAAGGAAGAAG
This sequence comes from Nicator chloris, assembly GCA_013400495.1. Classification (NCBI taxonomy): domain Eukaryota; kingdom Metazoa; phylum Chordata; class Aves; order Passeriformes; family Pycnonotidae; genus Nicator; species Nicator chloris. The sequence continues at coordinate 18,045 of WAAE01017172.1, forward strand.
AATCATTTGCTGAAATAGAAAGCTTGCTATGTTGAACAAAGAGATGAAATTAGAATAAGGACATTTAATATGGTTACTACCAAAAATAGCTTGTGTTAAAACACATTAGGATATGGAATATATCACAACAGAAATGAAACTTCATAACAATTTAGAGTTAATAAAAAGAAAAGAGGCAGAAAAATACAAGAATTCTGTAGAAGAAATGTGATGTAATGGAAAATACCAAACAACAGTGGTCCTAGAGCACTTTTGTCCCCATATTTCTAACTAATAGGACTGAAAATGTATTTAAAAATTACAAACATGTAAATGCTGCATTGGTAATAAGACTAAATAAGTATTTTTCTAAAAACGTTGGAAACTTGCCATTGAAATAATTTTACACACCCTTCCACTTTGTGTAGACATATCATTGGTAAATACAACATGAGAGTATTTTTGCAGCCTTTTGGAGTAGAAATTTTGGGCAGTTTTTTTCTCAGTTTCAGGCCCTACACTGATATCCCAATGGGAAGGAGTTCCACAGCAACCACAACAGGACCTCTGTGATACAGCACCACGTCACCCAGGGCACACCAGGGTGTCCTATGCCTTTGGACAGAGCTGATTCCCAGGGGATGCCACCCTCCTGTAGTGCTGAGGCTGCACAAGCACTGTACCAGAAGATACTCTCAAGGGTTTAAAATGATCCATAGCTGTTTACATTATTCATTTCGTTATTATTAAAACAGTGACAGTCTGACAAAAGCTGCAGATTTTCAGACAGATATGCAGAACCAAGTGGCATAAACCCTGTAGCCTGGCTGTACACACAATTAAAAATGAACTGGCTACAGAGACAGATGCAGTCCCCCCTGACCTTAACAATGTTGATGTTTACATATGAACCTCCCCACTCTACTGCAGATAGGGAATGACAGACAATACTGCAAATTAGTGAAGGTCAACAGAGCAGGAGGCAGCAGTAAGTAAATTACAAAAGCAAACCCTCCACTAAAGCACCAAGTCCTGTGTTTTCTCAGTATAATCAACTGCCTGAGTCATGGGGGTCTAAAAAAATTGACCTGTTTTTCCTTTGCCTAATTGACTGATGCCTAGAATTGCATGAACTTTAGGTGTGATAGAGTTTAAGTCTTAATATCTTGTAGCAAAAGGCAAACATCTAATTAGTCTGTCTTCAGGTCTAATGGTTGATCCTGCAATGTACAGTACTATGCAACCATGACAAAATTTTCCGTTTGAAGGGTTTACAAAGACAAAAAATAAGTTGTTTACAAGCTATGTATGAACTTTGCTGGGTCCTAGTAAAGTTGCTACAGCAAAACAGCTCTTGTGTGAAGAACAAGGATTAAAACACAAACAGGTAACAAACAAACAAACAAACAAACAAACAAAAACAACTAATGCTTTCCTCAGACAAGATGTATTATTTCTGTTAGAGATTAAAAAAATCATTGTTAGTTTTCTTGAAATAGCAAGGTGTCAAAATTTTCTGGATTCATCTCCCAGAAAAAGTATTTAAAATCTTAAGTAGCCTTACAGATAGGGTTTTCTCCCTCAGCTTTATCAGGATTATCTTACATAACCACTCAGACGCTTTAAAAACATATATAACTTTAAGGTTTCAAAGGTTTGGGGTTTTTTCCCACACATTTCCTACATATGGCCTTCAGAGGAATGGTCTCAGACCTTGCTCCCCACTAATAATTATCTGCAAGAGCTGTTGCTGCTTGGTGATCCCTCCTTTATCCAAGATAAAGGATAGTTCTGGGCCCCTCAGTTTAGGGAGGACACTGAGTGCTGTGTCCAGTTCTGGGCCCCTCAGTTTAGGAAGGACACTGAGTGCTGTGTCCAGTTCTGTCCCTCAGTTTAGGAAGGACACTGAGTGCTGTGTCCAGTTCTGTCCCTCAGTTTAGGAAGGACACTGAGNATGTGTTTAAAAAAAGACTGGATGTGGCACTTGGTGCCATGATCTAGTTGAGGTGTAAGAGCATGGTTGGACTCGATGATCTTGAAGGTCTCTTCCAACCTAGAAATGCTGTGAAATTCTGTGAAATACTTGTGTATGCATTTTAGTTTAGACCCCACTGCTGTTTTAACTGAAATACAGCTGGACACTGGTTGCAGGTACTGTTTGACACTTGGATTTTCAGAGCAGTCTCATACACCCAAATGTTCCTGCAAGAGCTGGTATCTAACAAAACCTGAACACAAAGCAGAAGGTACCTCACAGGTTTCCATCTGTGGCTCAGTGAAAAAAGTAGTTGGACATGAAAGGCCCAGTAGGTTTATTTTTACTGAAGGCTCTATGACTCTCTTCCCCTCCAACTACCCTTACTGAAGTTAGAAAATGGAAAGCACCTATCAAACTCCACTATTATTTCATTTTCGGAATGAGAAGACAGACATAATTAAAAATTATTATTAAAAAAAGAGGATAAAATTTGAGACAAACTCCAAAATTGTACTTTCTGTGCATAACTCCTTATGCATTCACAACGATATCAAGGAGTTTCTGCTGTGAACAAAACAGTTCCCTAAGGTTTCCACTAA